>OZ005743.1:213771671-213861924 GCA_963930735.1 Dioctria linearis
GTCTTGCCATTGGGGTTACGATCCCTTGAAGGACATTTAAAGGTGTGTGATTTTCCTTACCGAAAGGTGACTTTGATAAGGGTCTATGAAAGGTGTGACAATAGCTCAGATGTCAATCGTGAGTGAACATAGAATTTTTTTTTAACCCTTTTGTGGAAAACAGGAGCGGATTAAGTATTTCCGCAGAGCTGGAAGATGTATATGTATCACCGAGCTAGGTACATGAAAAGTGTAAAGATTGCAAAAGCATCGAAATTTGAATCTAGTAAGTATACACGTGCGTATTAGTAGTGCTAATATACAAATTTCTAAATTTTGCATAGCTTCTCTATAAAAATTGTGGAAATTAGTTCGAAAATTAAAGAAAGAAAAGGTTTTATCGACATACTGAAAAAATCCTTCAACTCTCCAGCACCTCCCAAATTATTTGAATTTGCCACCGCAATCTCCCACTCTTCCCTACTCTAATGATCTATAATGAAATTTTGAATAGGAATGAGGCAGTACCACTACCCAGAGATGTCGATGTCGTGGAACCATATTGGACTAAATTTTAGTTGGTGAACCAAAATTATGGGAAAGTAAAGTACAATTTAATTTAATCTGAATGATACAATACGAATCCATGGAGAAATTGCCCTTCTTAAACGTTGTTGAGGAAAGTGACATCTCTCGAGTGCAAGTTATGTTTGACTACCACACACTGCTGTCATTTATACTCCGAAAACTAATAGCGTACTCCGGTACTACTCCTTTTATAAAACTACTCCGTTTTTCATTTATTACAATCGTTATGTAAAATATTAAAAGATACTAAAAGAAAATATTTGAAAATAACAACAGGAGTCATAAAATTATCGTTTAGTTGAAACTTGGCCGGAAATTGGCTTTTTTTGGTCGAAATTAGAAGTATAGTGGCTGGATTCTAAATATTTTGCAGGTTTTTTGAATAATTCAAATTTTGAACGATAATAATATTAAAATCATATTTTGACTCCACAGTAAATACTAAGAATACGATCCTTTTCTTATATTAATAATTTGTTTTTGACTACTGATGTTGCACAATTTACTATTGATTTTTAAAGTAAAGTAAAAAACAAAAAAAGTTAAGTGGCCGGTAATTGGGTATTTTACCCTACATAATCATGAAACAGAAATTGGTATGCATTCGCGATACTTTTGGCTGCTGCTATGCTACTAAACTTTTCTTATCGTAAATAAATAGCCCCAAACAGAAGAAAACCTGAAATCGATAAATTAAATCATGGACACAGAAAAGCGTGTAAACGACCAGTAAAAAAAATCATTTGTAATTATACTTTTCCTCAGAAAACAACAATCATTTTCTCCAAACTATACAAACACTAGATGGCGCTCTAACTGCAGTGCTAAATTAATTCTTAAGCTAATGTGCTACTCTTCCCTATAGCGGCTTGATAAGAATTTTTATTTTCACAGAATTCCGAGTGACCGAAAGGTTTGTATCCCGTTACATCACTGACTTATAACAATGGACTGAGTGTATTGTCATTTTCCTATAGGAAAGCATGGCACAAGTTTTATAGTGCTCTCTTTCGCCCTATGGCAGAGTTGGAGCTACCAACATAAGACATTGCATTCTGGAACGTTTGCTCATACTATTTGATGTTTTTATGTTGGCTACAGATACAATCACCTCAGAAGGAATAAGGTAGAGATAGTGTTTACCATGCTCCATCTCTCTTGCCCATAAGCAGGATTCAGTTAAGACTAACTTGAAAATTAAAGTCGGAATGAGTTTAATTCCTTATAAGCGATTAAAATATCACTTGGACACATGAAAAAATAATTTTTTAATTAAATTCGATTTACGGGTGTAAAATTTCATCTGATTGGCTGAGTTTTACATGTTTTTTATGTAATCGTTTTAAAGGGTGCTCTAACGGTGATATACAGAAACACAATATTTTTTGTGCCACATGAAATAGCAAATCGCTCAGTCCATTGTTATAAGTCAGTGCGTTACATATAGTCAATGAATGGATACTGAATATTCACAACCATAGAAAATGTTTTTTGAAAAACCTAGTGCCACACGAGGTTACCCCGAACTTACACTAAAAATTTCTTGAGAACTGTCACTTGAAATTTGTTGATTAGAGCATACAAATTACTCCTTAAGTAAAAATAAACAAAAATTAAAAGAGAAGAAATAGAAAAATAGCTGGGACACATTTACTTTGCCTTCACGCATTTTATAAATAACTTTTCACAACTGAGTGTTTTGGTAGTTTTGTTTATATTGGCAGCACTTGTAATTTGTGAAACATGAATTGACAATACAAGATTCTCTGTAAAAATAAATAAATAATAATAAAAAAGTTATACAAATAAATAAGAGGTGAAGGAAAGGAAGGAAGTATGGAATTAAAATAAAGTATTCACATTTTCCATAGAATCATGCAAATTTTGCACTCTATTGGAAATATTGACGGATTGGTCTAAATGCTCAGAGGTCTACCTACTTTTGGGCTTAAATAATCTTAGGAATATTAAAAGATATATATTCAGAGCGCTCCGAGTAAATAAATTACAAGTAGTTGGTGCTCAGGGCATTCGAGTGCTCTGAGCGGAATAAAGCCCTTTATCCGTAATAAAATAATAAAATAGGAATATTCATGAAACCTATTACTTACCATTCTAACTCAACCTCTAATTGAACGTCTTTGCTGAACTTGATTTGTCATTGACCTTGATTTACCTACTCCATACAAAAAAAAAACACTCACAAACACTTTACCGAAACCGTTCACTCACAATTGGAAAACTCCAACGCGACGGGATTGCGATATACCCGAATTTATTATTTTTAATTTTCAAGCTTACCAACACTTTCACAAACAAAAACAAAAACACACGCATCAAAATTCGCCAAATATAAAAAAAAAACAAATGCGCTCAATTTTCGACTGAACAACTTTTCAGTTTTCACCCAGACTGTAGTCTGTAAATTTTTGTCCTGCACTGTCGTCTGGCATATGCGACAGCATACGAACTGGCCGATTTTTCGTCTTTATAATTTCACTATTTTATATTTAAGTGCAGACCGATACCGTACCGACCGGCATTTTTACGTAGATTATGCAAAATTGCAACCAATCACTAATTTAATTAAAATTATTCGACATTTTAGAAGAATTTGCCGGAAATAACAAATTTTCATACGGACGTTATAATGGCTACTCTAAACCGAACCGACCGCCACTTATAGAAAACCGATGTTGATTGGTTGATTGCAGCAAAATGGCAGCTTTAAAAATAAAAAATCCCTAGAAGATTTCTGTTATTTATGAGTTACCGCCCTAGTGAAATCTGCTCTTAAGTTGCGACGAATAGATCGACTGACACGCACGGCGGACGGCCATTGTAGATTCCTATATTTTAGGATTAAATTTTTTTGAATTTTGACGATAGATTAGTGACGTAACAGTGATCTGTAAAGGATATTTGCAGGTATGCAAATCAAGAAAATCATTTTTAGCCATTTTTTTGTAATTATTTAAAACATTTTGATAGCACTGTGTCACTGACGGGAGTATTGGTATCCTTTTTTTATATTTTAACAAAATGGTCAGACTTGTGCAAAACAATTTTCACTCCATAAAAAGTTGTGGCAAATTCTTTCTTCTAGCGTCGAGTTATTTTTTCTACAACATCGTAATTGAGTAGACTTAGTTAATTTTTTTCCAAATGGTGTTTTTTCGCAGGTGCTTAGTGAAAATATTCTGTTAAACAAGATCTAGTGAAAACGTTAACTTTTTGGAAAAGTGAATATTAGGAAAGGATAATTGAAAAAGTTGTGTTATTTAAAGCGATTGTCTGTGCCTGATCTACACAACCTACCTAATTACTTATAGATTCAAAATAGTTACTATAAAAATGTTTCGAAAATGAGCGGTTTTTGTTGTTGTTCATACAAAAAAAACATAAATTGAGTAATGATTAGCTTTCTTCCTTAGCTTCCCAAAAGCTCCCTTAATTCACAAAAATTATTAAAAATTATCAGTTCAACGGATGGCAGCTACAAAAAAAAAATACGCTGACCTCTGGTATGTTTTAGCTGTGAGTTTTTGCGCAGAAGTTTGTAACTTAAATTTTGTTATAATTTTGTGTTATGAAACGGATATAAATTAGACCATCTTTGCGTTTGCATTTTATAGCAAACAATTTTAGATTTACTCTTTTTGTTGTATCTATTTTTTATATGTTTAACACCGTTTCGCAAAGTGTGTCAAATGAAACCTAATTGATTGATTAATTCAGATAAAAGTTGTTAATAATTTCATTTTTATAAATTGTACTACTCTTGAAATTTTCCAAACGACAACTTTGCTACCACCTGAAAATTGAACAGATACCCAAAGGCAAATTAAGACAATAATCCAACCGATCTATGAGGACTCTCTAGTCTAGCTGATCCTGTTAATTGATTAAGTCTCAGTCGAAAAGCTCCGATGCGTCAATAAAACCTAACAAACGTCCTCCAAAGTACTAAAAGTCCATGGAAAGAATGAAATAAGAAAAGCAAGGCTGCAGTAGCAGCAAAATAACACAAATCCTCTTTTTACGGGTCCTTACAACGCTACATCCAAATAGTGAAAAAAATAGCATTAAATGTACCTATACCCCTGACGTAATAGCTCAAGAATATTTTTTAATTTTAAGCATTCAGGTCATTCCGGATTGTACTTGATTTAATGAGAAAAATCATTTGCCATAACAAAGCCCTATCAGTATGGAACACCCTGTATAATATGCAACGACGTCAAAATAGAAAATTTCACAACACAATGCCAAAAGCTTCATTTGATACAATAATTTACAGAATCCAGAGTTTAGCGACGTTGTTGCCTGCAGCATTTTCAATTATTGCAAATCAATGAGTTCGCTGAGAATATTTGAACACGTAAGAAATTTTCGAGTTATCCCTAGATACCAACTAATTCAATTACAGTTGATTTCTTATGTGGTTCCCGGTAAGACGTTTTATCCATGCAAATATCGCAACTTAGAAAACCACAAACTACCTCCTAATGACAGGCAGCCATTAAGGTACGTTCAAATTGGCCACGAATGTTCTATACAGTTCCCTTCAGCCTTCAATTTATACAATCTTTGCAGCAGCACACATTCCCTACCTAGACACTTCAGAAACGTCCCCCTCAGTATCCCTTAACACACTATGGAGCATCTCATGTATTCTCCATACCCGTGTCCCCTGCCCCATACCCAAACATTGATCAGTCCAAATTAACCGTCTGCACTACGTGGTTTGCATAAACAAACGACAAAAGCGTTTTATTAAAATTTGCAAAGTGTTCATCATGTGGAGAATCTTAATTTTGAGGTTCCGCAAGGCAGTCGGCTTGGCCACTTGTATTTCAGTATTGGCATAATTTTATATGGAGCATATCTGCCAGGATGTATGCATGTGTTTGTACTAATTTGCATATGATCAGGCTAGTTTGCTATTTATAAATGTAACATAGTTAGGGAGGACAGCATCGAGAACGGGTACCACGTTGTTGATTCATATTTTCTAGCGCTAAGGAAAAACGTTCGACCAATTAGTTCGAGACAAGCCCATGTTGCAAATTACCTTGTTTCAGGAAGATTCATTATTATTTTGCATAAATTTGCTGAGTTGTGTGGGGACGACTGCTGGAGTATGGAGGTGGTTATTCGGCTCCGGAATATACTTAACAGGTTGGCGGATGGCAATCTGACAGAGAATTTCTCTTTAGAAATACCTCAGCCCCCAGGCGGCCGAGGGGCATCGCCTAATAGTTGTGTGCAACAAGAAAGTAGTGTTAAACGAACTGTGAATTTTTTTACTCTATCACTTTTCACTCAAGGACAAACGAGTTGGCGCAAGGTTGGGGACTCAGGACGATTGCTGGGGATGGGGTGGTTATAATCAGTTCAGCAACAGAAGCATCAACAAAGCATTCAACAGAGAACGAGTCTCCTGGATGGGAAAAAGCGATGCCGTTCGTTATGACTTTTCCTCTATTTACTTAACCATTGAGCCTCGACATTAGGGGAACGCTGTGGAAGGTTGTTAGTTGAATGTTGGGTTTCCATCGGCATTACGAATACAGAGCAGCAACAGCACAGCATCCTGATGAGTGGAGCAAAGAAAACATCTTCCGGTTTGTACGGAATCGTGCCACGAATTTTTTATAACTTTTCAGCAAAAGAATTTCCAAGTTTTGCACAACGAAATTTTCTTAAGAGGACGTGAGAAAAAAGGGGTATAGGTAAGGGATATGAGGATATTTAAAAGGACATTCATTCATCGCTCACGATGCAACCTGGTCGAGTTTTCGTTTTATTTAATTAGCGGCACAGGATTAACTCTTGCTCTTTAATTGCTTTCATGGCGACTGCTTCAGTTCGGATTCTTTTCATTTTCTTTTGTATGGCGCAATGCAGTAAAATGTTTGGGGCATTTGGGAAAACCATTGGAAATGTAAATTAAATTCGCCTTCTTTTATTTAGAGATGAGCTTGTTTTCGGAAAATTTTAATTAAGATCATTTCATTACGTCTTTTCATGAGCCGAATTATTATACTTTTACCAAATTATTATTGTTCTTATGAATTGAAAAACCTGCTCTATGAATTACGCGTTACGATAATATTCATTAATCAGTGGTATCCTTAACCTGGTTTTAAAACAAGTATAAATTAAGGTACCAATTGAATAAAAGTTTCAAGTATTTATGCAGTACTCGAAGTATATTTAAAACTGAGCATTACTGAGGTTATTTTTGATTTATTTGACTTAAATATAATTATATAAAAATATTACATGAACAATAACAGATAAAAACAGAAAATAACAGATAAAATTATGCGAGTAGTCTCACATCTTGCCCGCAAACGGAGTAAGTAAATGATAATGCCAGATAGAAACCGCTAGCCGTAACAGGGCAGAGGGGATCAAGGATGTGAATTACTTCAACGATTGAAATCGCCCATCCATATGCAGGATAGAAGCAAAAATAAAAAAAAATATGTATTTCGGGTACAGAAGACTTTTGGCTTCCTAAGTTCGTAGTGTAGAGCTACTGTCGATGAGGTATGCATTAAAAAAAAAAAAACGAAAAGAACAAAAAAATAGTAGGTAGTCGTAGACTAAAGAGATTATTTAACTAACAATTGTAAAATAATTATTTTTCAGTATATCGTTCAGAAATTATAGATCCCCAATTTTTGTTTGAATTGGTGTACGCTTGCAGCCTATGAAAATATTTCGACCTAAAATATTTATTGTACTACACCCCTACCATGTTAAGTGCAGCCTACGTTAGCCCCTTTTAGTAAGGTTATTACCTCATTAGGTTCAGTTCTCCGCACGTCTATTGGGGCAGACATGGAGTCTTTGGCGACCATGGCCTTTGCATTTGCAGGGTGTGTGCTCTGCAGACTCTACCTCTTTGTTGCAGAATCGGAAATTTTTTGTCTGTATTTAAGTGGGTAATGGCCTGGACAGTCATTAAACCAGAGAATAGCCTGCTCAGGTGGATATTATAGTTGATGACATTGTTAAAGTCTTTTGTATGGTAAGTTAGTCCAAGAAGACTCCCTCACTGTAGCTGGTGAGCCTTTCTTTGTTTTGGGCATTTTCTTGCTATGTGCCACTCTTTAAGGCCGCAGAATGCTCCTTTTATAGTCGAGTAGTCTGCAGCATCATGCCCTTCTTGGTACTCCTGGTACTCACCAATGTCACCTATATCGTAGATTTTTGCTTGAAAACAGGGCTTGGTGTAACTTATACCTAGGCCCTTAGACTCCCACATGTACTGGCCGCCATTCAGTAAGAATATGATACAGTTTTATCAAATTGGTTGTATCTTGCCAACCCTAGATGAAATCATAGGGTATAGGTACTAAATTTGTAATTCCGTTTGTCTCACCTGGAAGTAATGATAGTAGAGCAAAATGGATTAGACACCCATGCATAATATTAAAAGTTATTTTGATTTTTGCATGTCCGTCCGTCTGTGCGCACGATAACTCGAGAACGCGTTCCCTTAGAAAGCTGAAATTTTGTACGCGGATTTAAAAAAATAAGTAAAATTAAGTTCGAAAATAAAACAAATCGGGCAACACCTTCGTGGGGTTGCCGTATAAAAATCTCGATTTCCACTAATATATTTGGACACTGTCTGAGAATGCGTCGACATAGAGGGCTGAAATTTGGTACATGGTGTTTTTATAGTAGTAATACATAAAATTTTACTTATGGACTAAATAGGACAACCCCTTCTTGATGCTGCCATGTAAAAATTAAAAATTTAGGTTTTTTACATATACTGTGAAAACGATCAGTCCTACATATTTTTGTTGTACTAACAACTTCTTCAAAATACGAAATCCTATAAAGTTGGTTATACTCATTTTTTCTGTCCGACGAATCGTTATAGAAATATATGCGACAAACCACTTCAAAAATCAAACGGTCCCAGATGGTGACCATACGGAATTACATACGAATATTCATTTGGGGTATAATAAGAATTGGTCTTAGACCAGAATTGCTAGAATTAGCTTTTTTACTTGTTTTCTGTTAAATAAAAATATTGAAGAGCATTATTTTATTTAATATTAGTTTTTTAGTTATTATGAAAATTGGAAGTAAAAACTAAAATTTACGATTTACATGAGGAGGGAATGAGTTACAGCAGAATAGATAGTACAGAAAAAATTGGTCCGATAAAGTTATATGGGACAAGAACTATTTTCGAGACAGAGATAAACGAACCTTATCACATATTTCGTAAAGACAGCAGTATTCGAAGCAGACGTAAATAGACATAAATTCAGAAAATTGGGCGGACATGATGCCTTCCAAGATTCTTTATTAATTAAAAAAAAAATGAATAGATACTTCCTTGCAGATAAATTGATGATAATACATTTATGATATGCACATTGTATGTAAATTTATTCCCAAAAACTGATTTTCCCAAGTCGCAAAGTAAACAGGGGCCGTGGTAAATAGCTGTCAAATGGGGAATTCATTCGGGAGACCCGAATAGGTAAGTCTTGCGAGGAAGATGTGCGAAAAATGAGAAGTGTGAATATGCTTAGGAACAAATATTCGTAGTGTACATACATATATCAGAGTTTTCTTTCAAAACACCTAGAATATTGAAATTTTACTGTAAAATTTCTTTAGGATAAAAACCCATTATTCGACTATACAGCCATATGTTTCTCACATTGAAAAATGTTACTTCTTCTCTCTAGAGTTATAAGTGAGCTCTCGACCACCAATTGATCAGCACCTTTCGTATTAAAACATCCTAATGAACATTCTGATGTCAGAATGCCTGAAACATTGGCAACTTTCTAAAGAGAAAAATCAGCCCAACATGGAGAGCTAGACAATCGGAATTGTTTTCTATTTTTCTTTTGTTTGAACTCATTATAATATTATATCCTCCCATTAAGCATGTTCAATTGCAAGACCTCAGCCTCATTCATAATAGCAACGACAAAACATATTTATGACCAATAAACTGTTTTGGTCGTCAGTAAATTTTCTGCTTCAAATGAATTTCCTCCAAATATCTTTGGACACTCGGCTTTGTAAACGCTGATCCAGTTCAATGTTCGCCGGCTTTGTTCTCTTCACTGTTCGAGGTACATACTATGTACGTACTGTATCCAAACCAAGAAAATTTTGCAGGGCGGAGCATTTCAATTTATCTCAACTTGCTGCAGAGAAAAGTTGTTATGCCTGCTGATTCAGCACTCCGGGCAAAGACATCCGCAATCATCCAGGCTTTGGTAACAATTAAAGTGCAACAAGGCACTTTCCTCCTGCTCTCTGCAACTGCAGGAGACATCCGGTCTGACAATTGTTCCAATTTGTTGTATCAAATTACAAGAACCCAGATATAACCGTGAGCTAAAATCTAGTGCCGGAAGAAGGGAGTCCAAGATGATATGTATGTGAAGGGCTCTCCAAGGGTGAAATAATATTTTTCCACCTCATTCATTTTTTCGTGTAATGCACTTAAGCGCAGACACGGCGATGCATCCAGGAATTAAGAACAATGATCCGAGCACAATTCACAGTTGTTATAAGTACAGTAAGAATCTGCAACACTTCCGACGTTCAACAGCATCACATACAGGGCTCCCCTGGTCGTTAGGTACACTCTCTGTACGTACAACGGGTATAGGTACTATCACACCAAAGTACACCGGCACGTAGCGCACAAACCACTTGAAGCTGGATGAACGGATGGAGTCGAGCAGCATAGGCTGACTGCCTTTTGGGCACGTTCGCTGTCACTTTGTAAGAAACTTCCCAACAAAATTTTAAGTGGGTGACAGTGAAATCTCCCCTTCGATGATTTATTATGTTGCAATTTCCTAGAACCAAATGCCTCACCCCACTTGGCTTGGCTCTGGGGGTGACATAATGGTTGGATGGTGCTTGCGTACCTATTGAGCCGTCATCTTGTTGGTGCGTTGAAGACCGGAGAGCGTAGGACTAGTTAACCGAAACGCGCACCCACGCCGAAGAAAGTGGCACATCAAAAGCATTGCCCCAACAACACTCCCATTACAGAGTACATACCAGCATTTTACGTGTGTGATACACAAGGGTTGTTAGGGTGACAATAACAATCCCTTTGCCTACGGAAGCTGTTCCCTTTGCACCAGAAGCAGTCGACAGATGATTTGATGAAATGGGTGAACCCTTAGCTTGCATCTTCCTAGTTTTGGAGTGTATCAGACCCTTCCGCTTTTCGCTGACGCTGCAATTGAAATCAAGAACTTTTGTGTGCTTTGTTCCTTGCAGTGTATTTTGCCTGAAAACGTCGTCTGTGCTGAATACACACGCTCAGTTGATTAACATTCTCAGCTAGGCATTACAAGGGATATGCTGGAGATATGTACACCGTGAAGAATAAACATACCAAAGGCATTGACAACGATATGACGATTTTCTTATATAAACAGTGCCCTTCAAGTCGAGCCAACAAACAAATATGTCTCCATCTAGCTTAGCGGATGATTTTCAAATTACATATATTTCCTGTAAGCGAACGATTATAGCTGTTAATGTTAAAATTAGTTGGCATCTTCCCCCTTGGATGTTCACGTCTTAGGATTTTTGAAATTCGAAACTAGTCTTTTCACAAATCATCTTTTGTAAAAATATCTGTGAATATCCTCGTCGAACTTTGAAAAATGCTTAGAGTTTCCATTGAATAGCGCACAACGGCACAAATCGAAAGAAAAATGCTCAAGAATTTTGTATGAAATAGAAGTTTTCTCAAATTTTACAGACTAGTTTCTATTCAGTTTCAATAAGGATTTTCGTTGGAGTATTTAAACCAACTCAGTTCCCTTCCAAAAATAGATTTCCTTTAAATATTTAGTTGTGCGTCTTCGTGCAAGACAAACTGCCTCCTTGCACCACTCTTAGAATCGATACATAAATACTTGCTGAATGTTCGTTTGTGGAATTTTCAAAATAAGGTGAAAAAGTGTTTTTTGCAAATACTTGCAAGAGGCCGAAGTGTTTATGAATTGGGGTAACCAACGCCAGCAATTTGACCTGAACACTACATTTTCTATTATTAACAATAATAATTACTATTAAATTTACTAGAATAATTTTTGCTTGTAAGATTGCGGTGGCCTCCGAAAACATCTAGACATTGTAGAACCTCTTGAGAACTCAAATTCTGAAGGTAATTTGTGTACCATAAAAGGTGTTCTTATGAAATATAATTTGAAAATCGAAAATATTTGTGGCACTGAAAGTTGAAATGCCAGTGTGAGATGGTCGGATGAATCTTTAAAATCTCAAAGAAATAAAACCGAAATTGATCGTAATTCCGTGCAGAGGATCAATGCCAGTGAATATAGAACTCGTGTTATATAAGTGAAATATTCAACTGGTTTGTATATTTAGCAGCGAGGCAAATGGAATATAAGATTTGACTTAATTTGATGAATGACGGAAAGGACTCTGAAAAGATTCGAAAAAGTGCAACCAGATGGCTTTCTTCTAAAGTAGCTGCTTCCAATATTAATGCTTACCTAACACTTGGAATGAAATCTCATATATCGCTAGAAAAACACATGAAAAGCGTATTAAAAGTAAACAACTTTTAGAAAGTATTAATGCTGACAACGCACGTAACGATTTGTCCTGCAGTTACCAGTGGGAAATATGTCAAGCGCTTCCACACCATATCCAGAAAATATTCTTATCGAAGCGCTCTCTTAACATACCCAAAGGAATCTTTGCGGAACTGGAGTCTTCGCTAATTTTAGGATTATTTATCAGATATATGAAAAGATATGACTCACGCATCTGAAAGCGTTGAAGAATTTCCTTTCTTGAGTAGACAGTTGAATTATGTGGTTTCGTTTATTAATAATTTGTTGACAAAATTGTTTTTGTTTGTTTAGCAACATGCCCTTTTAAGTATTTGAACAGGTGGCGCATTCAGAACAAAAAATATAAAAGAAATCTTGAATAAAGGTTTCTCTTGATTTCCTAGAATCTACAACTGAGCTTTTTCCTCTGCGGACATGTTCATGTTAAAAAAAGTATGACCGAGGATAAGTTGGGGAAAGCGATCAGACGCTATTACATTCATCTTTGAACTCTTCTATTTCCCGCTGGGTAGTACCACCATACTCAGGCTCAATACACAAAAATCGCAAAAAAGGGGGACTCGACAAATAACGCCGATTTAAAATTTGCAATTCAGTGGATTATTCTAATTTTAAATTACGGCTGTTGTATTTTAATCTAATCTGATAATAAAATATAAATAAAATTCATAAAATTCCACATACCTACAGGGTGTCCCGTAAGTCGACGTCAAGCCGGAACCGGGTGATAGACCAAATCATAACAGTTACCACAAAAATATAAAAAAATCCAATTCATGTATTTTTCAAATAATAGACATTTCTTTTGTTTTCGAGAAAATGTACACCCTGTGATGATTTTTTAGCTTCTGTTGCAACAAATCTTTACTTTTTTCAATTTTATTTTTCTTATGTAATCCCGAATTGTGGTTATGTAACCTGCTGCTTTAAATTCTAAACCTACTATTCCAGCTTGAAAGAAAATGTCACATTTTGCCGAACCAAGAATAGAAAATTCATATTTCACCCAACTTTAACTGACTGTAATGAAAAAAAAATGTGCTACGCCAGTTTGGCAAGTATTTTTAAAAGGTGACGCATTCAATACGGATTCTAAAATGGTTTATCACTTGCTATAATATTTCTTAGATTACGGAAAAAAAAAATTTTTTCTTCAAGAAACCCATTTTCGAAAAATTTCTTTTTACCTACTAAAAATGATTCTAGTGTGCACAAAGCTTACCGAAAGACCGTAACTTAAAGATTTTAGTTTGAGTGAGATGGAGAGTCATTGCATGAAGTGTGAGTGAGACAGATAGTGACGCTCGCTCGTCAAATCATTGAGTTTTGACAAATGTGCACCGTCTACTCTCCACAGAGGGCAGACTTCCAAACCAAGTACATGGTGAAGGAAGAGTTCCTTACCTTATGAGGACGTAGTACTTCAAGCAGTTGAAGAAGACCCAAGTAAATCGGTACGTGCAATCCAGGAAACCACAGGAGTGCGTAAAAGTATAGCTCACCGAATTTTACGAAAACGTGAGCTTCAGAATTACGGAAGCAGGTGAATTTGTCAACAATGGAAGATTTGCCCGTCTGATAACCCGATCCTTTTTAAGAAGATGTCGAACTTCTTTTGCAGCTGAAGGAAGGTAATTTGAATATCTTTTGTGAATAATAAATCTTAGCATCCAAATAATTTTGGTGTTTAATTTCAAGCTTAAGGAAAATTTATCCTAAATTTAACAAAAAGCTCTAACTTGAAAGCGTCACTATCTGTCTCACTCACACTTCGTGTAATGACTCTCCGTCTCACTCAAACTAAAATCTTAAAGTTATTTTTAGTAGGTATTCGAATCTGGGTTTCTTGAAGAGACAATTTTTTATCCCGTAATCTAAGAAATATTGTAGCAAGTCTTATACCACTTTAGAATCTTTATTAAATGCGTCAACTTTTAAAGTTACTTGCCAAACTGGCGTAGTACATTTTTTTTCATTACAGTCAGTTATAGTTGGGTGAAATATTAATTTTCTATTCTTGGTTCGGCAAAATGTGACATTTTCTTCCAAGCTGGAGCAGTTGGCTTAGAATTTAAAGCAACAAGTTACATAACCACAATTCGGGATCACATAAGAAATATAAAATTGAAAAAAAGTAAAGATTTGTAGCAACAGGGGCTAAAAAACCATCACAGGGTGTTCATTTTCTCGAAAACAAAAGAAATGTCTTTTTTTTTATATTTTTCTGGTAACTGTTATGATTTGGTCTATCACCCGATTCTGGCTTGATGTCAACTTACAGGACAGCCTGAATATAAAAATGAAATGCTGTTCGTTGATAGTCGCATCACGTGAGAACGGCTGGAGCGACTTTACTAATTTATGTTTTTAAATGCTCGTAATAGTCCGAATAAAGTTTTTAGGGAAAGAAAAATTGGAATCGGCAGCCCCTTCTTGGTGTTGCCATGCAGAACTTTGATTTTTCCCTATACGTCGACATGGAGAGCTTAAATTTTGTAAATGGTCTTTAAAGAAAAAAAAAAAGTAAATTTAAGAGCAAAAATGGGAACAATCGGGAAACTCCTTCATAGGGTTTCCATACAAAAATTTCTGTTTTAACTATATATTTTGACACTGTCTGAGAACACGTCGACGTAGTGAGCTAAACTTTGGTACATGGTGTTTTAATAGCAATAGTAAATAAAAATTCAAAAATGATCTAAATCCGGTTACCCCTTCTTCGTGTTGCCATACAACCTTGGTCTTTCGCTATATACTTGGATGCTGCCTGTGAGGGTGTCGACGTGGAGAGCTCATATTTTGTACACGGCGTTTTCATGAAAATTGCAAATATAGGTCGAAAAGTGGAGCAAATCGGGCAACCCTTTCTTGGTGTTTCCATACATAACATGAGTTTTCCAACACTGCCTCACGTGTCGACGTAGAGAGCAAAAATGTTGTACACGGGCCTATTTGAAAAAAAAGGGAAATTCAAGTTCAAAAATAGGAACAATCGGGCAACTTCCTCGTACAGTTGCTATTCACAAATTTTGTTTATACTACAGGGTGGGCCAAAAGTCACCATGGGGGCCAAAAGTCACCATGGGGTTTTAAAAATTTAATAACTTTTTCGTTTATATATTTTTTTTTATTTTTTTTTTTTGATTATATAAATAACATCTGGAGAATAAATAATGGAGAGATTCACAACTGAACAAAGAATCAGAATAATAGAATTTTATTACTTAAATCAGCGATCAATTATTTTAACGCAAAAAGCATTTTTAAACCCCATGGTGACTTTTGGCCCACCCTGTATTATTCTGGTTCTTTGTTCAGTTGTGAATCTCTCCATTATTTATTCTCCAGATGTTATTTATATAATCTAAAAAAAAAAATAAAAAAAATATATAAACGAAAAAGTTATTAAATTTTTAAACCCCATGGTGACTTTTGACCCACCCTGTATATTTAGGAATACATCGTTGTAGAGAGCTACACTCTCTCATGCATACGAATGTACACAGACACACACTCACCAGACTCTAATTGGCAGTTTGACATTATGGCTTCTATTATATTTTGACTTTAAACAAATAAAGGTTTGTTAGTAAAATGTCCTGTTATATTAATTACCTGGAACAAGAAACTTAATTTCAGTCGATACCCAAAACAAAGTACTTTTCTTACTATTAAGTCAAGTGTTTTAAATTACTGGATCTTTAGTCGGCTACTCAAACAATATTTATAAATCTACACAAATATTCATAAGAACCATTATTTTGATCACTACTTCCATAGTTAATATAGATTCTAGTTACCTTTCCCTTGAGTTAAAATCCGGTCGAGATTTAGAACTTTTCTATTCCGTCCAAATGATTTAACATCCGATTACGAACTTGTTATGTGTCGTTTCTCATATATTTTTGAATACCTTGATTCTGCCGAGATCTTTTTTTTACTTCCAGAGTAGGAACAGAATAGAATACGATGAATAGATACATGGCGCATACAAACTGGAATCGGTAACAGAGGAAAATATTCTCCACAAGTCACACCCCGTGGTTTACACATCCACTAAACACATACAAACCAAGTAGCTTAGTTCACACAGATCAAGCACATCTACATACCTAGTAGAAATTGCTCACAGCTTTACCTTGTCTCTTGCCCCGCAAGGGCAGTTGTTATGTAAACCAATAATAATTTGACTGAAAAGCATCAAAGTGTTTGCAATTCATGAAGAAACATAGAAAATTAAGTCCCAATGAGCCTCCTGATGAGCATTCATTAAATCTCATCGAAGGGCTCATTAGATATCATGAAAGAGCACCCTATATACTAAACCGACAATAAATAAATATTTATTCTTGTCATCACGGTATCAGATGACATTTCTACCTGGAAATTTTGAATTGATTCTTGTGATTTATTTAATTAAAATTTTAAATTATTTTTAAATTATTTATTTTAAATTAATTTTTTGATTTGTTTTCCGCGGAAAGATTGTCGCCCATATGCTGAACAAGACGTTATGTCCATATCCTTACGCCTCAGCGTCGAATTCGGAAAAATATATGAAATTAATCAGATTCTCATTTATGAACTCATCATGACACTCATTGACATGCTTATTAATAAGCTCGTCGTGACACTACTTGCTATACTCATTAATACTCTCATCGTGACACTCATTGACATGCTCATTAATAAGCTCATCGGGACACTCATTAATATGCTCATTAATAAGCTCATCACGAAACTCATTATGTACTCATCGAAGTACTCTTCTAATACTGTAAATGCACAAAAGGGATGCAAAGTATACATTACTAAAAAAGTGAAAGAGATGCAATATTTCATGCACACTATCTGTGGATAAGTAAATAAATGATTTTTTCCCAGTTTTGATTCAAACGCGAATAAATTTCATCGGTACGTTCATCTGATTGTTCATTGATGTCTACCAGGGAGAGCTTAGCTTTTACATACATATATTGTTAATAACTCTCTTTGAATATGTTTATATATATATATATATATATATATATTAGTAGTATTCTTGCAGCCAGTAATTTACGTTTATATATTCCTTTTTTTGTCGATAATAATTACATTTGTAGTTTTTTGGTAATTCAAATTCAAATTTTGTATGGATATTTTTCGTGAATATCAATCATCGGATTCCTCAATTAAGACATTATTCGGAAACGTATGAATTTGAAAGTTTGATCCAGCTCCCACTAAACATAAACAAACATATGTACAACAATTATAGTATGTTTCATAACAGAATAAAGCTGACCGACCCTTAGTGGATACGCTAATATTCGCCCCATACACTTTTCCGAAGTATTCAACAAGTACAAATAACCGACCAAGTGCGAGTCGGATTCGGGGTTTACAAGGACTTCATTACAACACCGTTACAATTGTACGAATAGGGGCGTGCAGTAACACGAGCATGCATTTTTCATACGTATCCTCCAAGAAAAATCACGCTGACGAACATACTCCTGAAGAACTGGTTTTCAAATTAGTGTCAACAATAAGAAAATTGCACCAAATAATTGCAGTTGCAAGAGGAATGATCAAAGTAAAATATTACTCATTTCCAACGGACACTTATGTTCATAGCGTAATTAAAAAAAACGAAATTAAATGAATTGTACCGTATACAATTCCTAATACACCTTTATAATTACGACACCGAGGATACATAGATGTATAAGATCACGTGATTCATACTTACCAACCCCGTTCCCATCCCATAAAACAAGTAATTTTTCTCGGACCTTACTCACTGAAATAATTATGTCTGTGAACGCTTCAAGAGATCAACTTACAATTGTTAGAGATTGTACCTTATGCCCTTCCAGGTATGAAAGAATAAGAAAATCGCCCCATGTCCCATCGAGAATTTTTTCAAGGATAAACAACAACCGATAGTCTGAAAAGGCCCTTTTTTTACAAAAGTTGCACCGAGGTATTTTAATTCATACAAATATATCCTCCAAAAAACAGTTTAGATCAATAAAATTGGCTTAGTTTAACCAGAGATATGAATTTTGGAAGTTAGATCGAAAGGACAAAAATCGGACGTTCTTGCCATTTCCAAAGACCGTAGCAAAAAGTGGAATTCTGGCAAAATATTAAAATTGTATTAAAATAAATTTTATAAAGCTGACAGAATTTCAGCCAAATCGTAGTGATCGCTTCAGAAAGTTGGTCGAAGCATCGTGGAATGGCCCTTAATGCTTCTAGTATAGGTGACACCATGATTCCAATTGGCCATTTAAGGGGGGTTCTTAGACCAGGCAATAAATTTTTTTTTTTAGAATGTGCCGAACAACAGTGCAAAATATAAAAAACGGACTGTTTTCGTCTTACGTGAAAAATTTAAATATTTTTGATAAGCAATCCTACGAAGTAGCTGCTCGATTTTGCTTAGCTTCAAACTAGGATAAAACATTATTACGAAAAGGTCGTGATAAAATTTTAGTCCTATACCTATCTCAATACCTTATCAAGCTTAGTCCAAATATATACTTCATGATTGTTTATTGCATTATGAGCATAGGAACAAACTTAGAATTTGCCTATTAATTTCATCCATAGTATAAAATAGAAAAAATGTGAGACCAAAGTTCGGCGCTAATTTTAAGATTTCATAAGGCAAGTTAGAAAGTGGAATATTGGAGGAGAATTGAACTTCCAAACTCCAAATTCTACCCATTAAAATATGAAAGCCTTCAAATCAAGCTACTTCATAAGGATGTGAATCTTGGCGCAATTTATACCAAGAATAACACAAATACGAAAACCACTTTATGGCTAAATAAATAGTTTTCATGTGAACACATTTTATAAAAATTTAAAGTGACCACAAATTTTCGCCTACATACTTACCAAGTCCGTATGTAAAATGTACGTAAATGATACGAATTCCATTGATTTTCCCCAGAGACATAACAGCTATATATGTTTCCTTTGCTTTCGTTTCGGGAACATTAAGGCCAACAATATCCACATGAACTGAGGACTCTTTGAATTTTGTCGAAATTTACATCGCAATATCAGATCGACTTTATGAGATAATTTTGGGTTTCCTGATGAGACGTTGAGAAATGTCCCTGGTGCTACTATACAGTTACAAAACAAGGGCAGCCTTGATATCGCCCGGCAGAGCACATCTAGTCTTCCATTAGGCAAGAAGCGATTTCGGGTATGTACATTCTTGCGTTAGCTGATAGCTTTCATTCTCACTCAGATATCCCCTCCAATACAATTTCGTTTATCTCGACCGATATTGAAGGTAATTTGATCCTTGGAATGAACAGGCCCTCTGCTGCTATTGTTTTTGTAGACGCTCCATTCCTAGACACTGATGAGATGAGGCAATTTTCGAAAATCACTCGTATCCGGGTGAAAATCACCGAGGCTCAAGATAACCGACGAGTCCCATAGTAAAATTTAATTGCTACTGGCGCACTCAACACCCTAATAACCATCACAGCTGGGAAATATTTTTACAATTTTCATTCGGCTGTTATCGGACTGCCTTATCTCGTCTCATGAAATTTATCAGACCTTCACTGAATTATGTTCTGCCGCCTATCCTTTACATGGTTGTATGCGTATGCGGGTGTATGCTTGTATTCGTACATTCTATTATAGAATTTCTGGAGTAACAAGTCAACGACTTGTTGTGCACTCATCCCATATCGCATTTGCAGGAGCAATAGATTCGCTAGGAGAATGTAGCGATGGACAATGACAGTCCTGGTCTGTGGATCCTTGTAAACTGCGGTCACGCGTACGCCCGCCCGCTCAAATCACCACAGAGGTTGGAACGATGGACAGTAAATCGAATCTGGTTTAGGCGCGTATTGGGTTCGTCGACAAATGTGGGGATAACGGCAGAATTCCATTGATAAACATTATCAGCATACGATTGGGGTGGAACATCCGTGCACCACAATTTACGGCGTACAAAAAGAATATTGTGTTGGGAATTGCGATTATTCAACGTGAAAATTACGACCATCCTTGTAAGTCCTTGTGAGGTTTTCGAGGAGGTATACACGGCCATCCCAATGGATGTATGAATGTGTCTCAACAGTTCATCCAAAGTAAAATCGAACACAAAACCAATTCTGAGGGTGAATGGGAATGGGAAATGGGAAATGGGAAATGGGGGGCAATATAGAGAGAGAGACTTTATTTAACCCCCAAGATAAGTACATCGAATGTTCTGATTGGGAGCGGAGAAACATAAAAGCAAAAAAAAATTTTTTGGTTAGCTTTCAATTTAGAGGGTCCACTGAACCGAAATCATGTGATTCTTTTATTAACGTGGTGATTGATGGATGAAGTTGAAGGAGACTCAAACCATAAATACCAATTCGAATCATAAATCAGCTGCCATTGGGCTTGGTCTGAATTTGTAACTTCTTTAAGTGGTTTGGCGACAAGTTTTATAACATTTCTGAATAAATTATTCACTGATAACGAGGCTTGGATAAGTTAGAACAGTGTGGATTGGTAGTAGGCGCAGGGGTGAAGATATATTTTGTAATGGTAGAGAGTAGAGACCATTTTTACAAAATTAAATCTCACAAGAAACTGTGGTAAGTTTTTTCAGCGTGTGAAATATCTTTTCTGTTACAACATGCATTCATGTTTTACTTATGGGAAACTATTCTTTATAAATTTTACTCCATATGCCCAAAGGCAGGTAATAGGGTGCGATCGGTTAAAAGAACAAATTTAATTCGTTCTGGCACTGACTTATATCAATGGATTGAGCTTGCCTATTTTGCCTATTGGGAAGAATGGCAGAATTTTTATAGTTTTCTCTTTCACACTATGGCAGAGTTGGAGCTACCAACATAAAGAATCGCTTACTGAATGTTTTCTTATGCCATTTGATATTTATATGTTGGCTGCAAATGCAATCATCGCAGGAAGAATAAGGTATCTTTACCATGCTCCGTCTCTTTTGCCCATATTCAGGATTCAGGTGAAAATAACCTTTTGAAAATTAAAGTCGGAATGAATTTAATTTCTTATAAGCGATTAACACAAGAAAAATATTGTTTTAATTTAATTCGATTTTCGGGCGTAAAATTTTCAACTTTTTTTCACAAAATGTGTGCCACATGAAATAGCAAATCTCTCAGTCCATTGTTAGAAGTTAGTGGTTCTGGTGAACTGGAAATTGTATGGCTGTGAGTAGTTATCATAAAATTTATTGTTAAAAAAAGCTCGTACTATAAGCTCGCAATTACTAAGCTGAGGGCGACCATGAAGATATCAGGCACTCGCCTGTGGAATCTAGTGAGATGTTCTCTAATCAGTATTTTTCACAAGTGACTTTAGAATAAATTTTAAATGGGCTTTAAACTATTCCAAACTCAATTCCATTAGCCAATAATATCTGCAATTTCAGGTAATATAGGTACTGAATGTATTGGATTACTATAATATAGGGCCTCTAGCAGACAGTATACATTTGGACTTTAAGAACCGCTCCCATGTATTCAGTGTTGTTTAATAAAATTTTTAATTAGAACCAATGCAACCTTTCTTGCTGAAGAAATGTTTCGTACTACAAGGTTACGTTAATTTTCCAAAAATTTCTTCACTTATTCGAAAAGTAGTAAATTTTCTGGCAACGCTTATGTATTTCCTCAAATGCAATTCTTACAGATCTGACTACAATCTGATTTTTTTATCAATTTTTTGGTCACTATTGTAGTTTATATTAAAATACCTTCGAGTTATAATTTTCTAATTAAATGGCATTCTGAATATCATCCTGGATACCATTGTCTCCTTGGCAGTTTCGAGCAGTCCAATTTTCTTGATAAAAAAAAACTTTTTATATAATAAAAATTCTCAACGGCGCGGAATGGGTGACTGATGTTATTAGAAACGCCTTTTTATCTAAAGTGATGTGTCTCAAGGATCTATCCTTAGGACAATAATATTTAGTTCAATGATTTTCCGAAAATAAATAATTCGTGATGTAACAATCATCTCTATCCTGAATAACGTGTAAATTGTCTTATTGAAGTTAAACGGATTGTGCAAAACGCATGAATAATTACTTGCACCGCACCATAGTTATCATTAGTCGAACAGAAATTATCGTAGGTTAAATTCTAAAATGTCAAAGTGCATTTTAGCTGAAATTGATTTTAAAATCTATGCAAAAATCTAAATCTATGCGCAATCTATGTTGAAATTAATTATGAAATGCTGCTATTAGGGAAAGACAAATCTTAACAAGTAAAAAAGCTAGAATTGGTCTAAGACCAATTCTTATGATACCCTAGATGAATGCCCGTATTAAATTTCGTATGGTCACCGATCTATTCAAGTTTGATTTTGAAGTTGTTTTTCGCATATATTTCTAGAACGGTTTGTCGCACAGAAAAAATGATTATAATCAATTTTATAGGATTTCGTATTCTGCAGAGGTTTTTAGTACAATAAAAATGTCTTGGACTTATCGTTTTCAAAGTATACGTAAAAAACCTAAATTTTTATATGGCAACACCAAGAAAGAGTTGCCCGATTTAGTCCATTTCAGATATTTTAATTGCTAATGTAGTAAAAACATCATGTACGAAATTTTAGCTCTCTACGTCGACGTGTTCTCAGGCAGTGTGCAAATATATAGCGGAAAACGAAATTTTTATATGGCAACCCTACGAAGGAGTTGCCCGATTTGTCTCATTTTCGAACTTAATTTTACTTTTTTTTTTAAAGTCCATGTACAAAATTGCAGCTCTCTAAGTATACGCGGTCTCGAGTTATCGTGCGCACGGACGGACGGACGGACGGACGGACAGACGGACGGACAGACGGACATGCAAAAATCAAAATAACTTTTAATATTATGAATGGGTGTCCAATCCATTTTGCTCTACCATCATTATTTCGAGGTGTTACAAACGGAATGACAAACTTAGTATACCCCTTAGATTTCATCTAGGGTATAAAAGAGTATATAAGGTTATTAGCCTTGGAGTTGCCCTTAACAGCAAACTAACCTGCTGCGTTCAAGTTTGTAGTATAGTCAGCAAAATCTATGGTGGCCTCCGCAGGTTATGGCTCTCAGGGAGGTTATTGTCGGTCGGATTGCGGCTTAAACTGGTTAAGGCTCTGCTTGTCCCACATCTGGTTTACTGCAGCACTATCTTCTCTTCCCTGGACGCAGTTTGTAATCGTAAGCTAATTGTAGCATTCAACGATTGTGTGCGTTTCGTGTATAGACTGCGTCGCTTCGATCATGTGTCACAATATATTCCCTCAGTTCTGGGATGTTCGTTGAATGCCTATCGTGATCTCACCGCCCTAAGTTTCCTACATCGTTTAATAAATACGTGTTCACCGTTGTACTTATTCGAATATCTTGGTTTCTTGCACTCGCACCGCCACTTCAGCTTACTTATACCCCGATTCCGGCAGCGCTCTTACTTTGTCCACATTGCACGTAAATGGAACTCTCTTCCCAATGACATTAGAACGATTAGCTCAACGAGGATTTTCAGGGAGAAACTAATTCAGTACCTAGTATCCGCTGAGATTGATTGAGGTCGTAAATGCATGAGGTGGGTCCGCTCCTGACAACAATTTTACAATTTTAGGTAGATTTGTAAAGTTTATCATTGTCTTTCTTCTCTTTTCTTTCTCTTATTCTTCTTTTCTCATCTTTATATATTATTCTAAGCCTCATAGTTGTAAGATAGCTTAATTTTTTTTCTCTCCTTTTTAACTTAATTCTCACCATTTTCTATTTTCGTATACATAGTTAAAAGTTCGTCTTGTTGTATACATTGAATCAAGTAAAAAAAAGAAAAAAAAACACCACTTAGCAAATTTTTTGTATGGCAACCCTACGATGGTATTGTCCGATAGATCCCATTTTTGAACTTAAGTTAAGTTTTTTTAAGGCATATAATGAAAACCTAAAGTTTTGTATGGCAACACCAAAAAGTGCTCGTCCGATTTGGTCCACGTCGACGCTTTCTCATGCAGTGCCAAATTTATAGATTAAAACAAAGTTTTTGTATGGCAACCCTACGAAGGTGTTGCCCAATTGATCCCATTTTTGAACTTAATTTAAATTTTATTAAGAAAATCCCGTGTACAAAATTTGGGCTCTCTACCTAGAAGCGTTCTCAGGCAGTTTCCAAATAAATAGTGAAAAAACTAAAGTTTTGTATGGCAATACCAAAATGAGGTTACCCGATTTAGCCCATTCAAATTTTATTTACTATTGCTATGAAAACATCACGTACCAAATTTTCAGCTCTCCACGTTTACTCATTGTCCGGCAGTGTCCGAATATATACTAAAAAACGAAATATTTCTATGGCGACCCTAAGAAGGTGTTGCCTGATTTAAACCATTTTTGAGCTTATACTTGAAATTTTTATGAAAACGCCGTGTACAAAATTTCAGCTTTCCAGGTCGAAGCGTTCTAACGCAGTTTTCTAACATTCGACAATAGCGCCATCTATCGAATCCAGATCTATCCTATCTTTCAAGTTGGAACCAACCAAACACATTCACATAATTTCATTAAAATCGGTTGGGCGGCTGCGAAGATTAGCGTCTACGATCACAGTAACAAGGGCAGAAAAGCATTATTCAGGCCAATTGGGCGTTGGGCGCTTTTTATGAAAATCCGAGGGCAAATTTTGTAAAAGGTAGCCCAATTCGCTCAATCTGGCATCACTGTCTTTTTTTTTCAGAAAATTTGTTTTCCCTGCTCCAGAAATTAAACTACGCAGCTTTTAATGGATACATAGGGCTCGGCTCTGGCTTCCGGAGATTTTCCCATATGTCGTATTTTAACCATAACTTTCAGTTCTCATCCAACTAATTCCTGCAATCTATAACTCGAGATTTAATTTCTGGCGGAATCTTTAAATTTATTACAGTTTTCGGATGTCTGTACTCAGTTTGAAGTTTCATCTATTTGCACAACGATTTCTCTTATTTGTTACTGCTGTTTTCGTCTCATAATTTTTTTATGTTATTTTTTCTTATCGCGTATTATTTTGATTGTAGAAATTTTCCACACTAAAAACTACAAGTTATGTTTTCTTGTAAGTAATCCTTATCATCTGAAAGCAGACTTGGAAGTGTAGACATTACAAAATGTTCCACGGAAATGGGTTTATAATATTATCAGACTTTGCCTAGTTAGCAAGAATTACAAAAATTTATGAAATTACTTCTGAATAAAATTGTTTTCCTACGAACTCTCAATTGGCATGAAACTATTCCTCGACACTTTTACAACTCTTTTCTTCTGTGCTTAACCTTTTTATAACCCTTCAACCGAAAAATCGCTTAAATATAACATACTTACCTTGAACCTTGAGTGGTATTATCTCCTTTGTGATATGATTTCTTGTGCAGCAATAGGGTGAAACAGTCTTTCTCCGTGGCAGTCGATGGCAATGAACCCAATGAGCTCTTCGACAGGAAGGCCTTAGCTCTCCACACAAACTCGTAGTTTTTTCATTAAGATCCTTTTCTGCACTTATTGAAAAAATAGTTCGAGTGGAAAAAAGCACTTCCTTTGCCACACCTTACACCTCCTGCTCCTGTTTCTGTATCTCTGCAACTTCCTGGTTGTATTGCATTCGGTTATCGTCGCCGCCGTTTGCGCCCATCAGCCCACTCCAACTTTGTCTTGGGTCCCCACTTTGTAAACAAAAATCTCCTGATAAAAGGGGAGCAAAAAATTGTTCACAGAAAATAAAATTCGAAAATGTTCGTCAGTCCAGTGCGCCGCGTCGGCCTGGGTGAGGGGGTAGACGTACTAGAACAGTGCAGAGAGGTTGAATTCATGAGGGTTGTGTTTGTCCATCCGTCTCTGTGTTCTTTAATTTGTTTGTTCTATGCAGCGGGCATTTAAATTGATTTGGAGCATTCCGCTTCAGAAAGGTCTGTCTTTAAGCCCTGCTAACCCTCCCAACGGCAAGATTCTGTTGGCTCTACCCACTTTCGGCTGAGACCGTTACATCCATAGAAGCAGAGTTCTTTTGTTGTTTGCTGACTGGCTTCTCTTAGCTGCACAAAGAACTCCAGGAGCCACTTAGAATTCATTTGACACATAGAAGGTGTGCAAATACCTTTGAGTGTATCACCTTAGCGCATCAGCTGGCTTTGTTCGCTTTATTTCCGCCCTGAACCACCGATTTCATAGTCATTGATCTTTTATGGACAGTGCAGCTCCAAGTGCACTTACCCAGGATAAAGCATTCTTTTATTGCA
Source organism: Dioctria linearis (assembly GCA_963930735.1). Taxonomy (NCBI): domain Eukaryota; kingdom Metazoa; phylum Arthropoda; class Insecta; order Diptera; family Asilidae; genus Dioctria; species Dioctria linearis. Next base: position 213,798,152 of record OZ005743.1, read on the forward strand.
GGAGTAAGACTTGGAAGATGACCTCCGGGGATATGTGAATCCTCCAGTGTTTACCCAAATGTATAGTCTCATCCGCTTGAACTGAATGTCTTTTGATAGCATTTCAGAGTGGATTTACGTAGTAAAATGTTCTGGGAAAACGCATTTGTATCAAATCACTGGAAAAACAGCTTTACAACTTCACGCTAATACCGGCCATATCAGCTATTGTTGCATCCTTTGGGACCAGCACTTGAATAGACGAAGCCTGTGTTGGTAGTCACTCTGGATGGGTGCATCAAATCGTGGACCTACAACGACTATGCCGCTATGGTGCGGAGAGTAAAACCGAAATGAAAACAGCTTCCAACAACTAAGCGATCGCCATTTGTTGAAGCCGGAATGGAATGCAAAGGAAAATATTTTTGCAGAATTTTTAATTTTTTTCTGTTCGATTGCTCACAGAGCGTCTGGTGGGTGTTTACTCAGCTTTCCATTAGAGAAAGATGAGTGCAGCAGCAATCAAACTCTTTTCTGGAAAGCCCTTGACGATGTTATTCCTTCAGAAGCTTTCGCGTGCACTTCAAATTGAATTTAATTGCAATACTGCGGGTTCTTTGGACTATCCGTAAGTGGCTATCAATGCCACTTGATGAACTTTTCCCGATTTTATTAAAAATCTGGATCTGATTTCAATGGGGTGCCGTACCGGCGCCACTCGCACTTTTTATCAGAGGGCGATAGTTTAATGGATTTTACCATGACGCTCAGGGCTGGCTATAATTAGGGAAATTATTTCATAAAGTGATATTTGTTAAATATTTGTAAAAGTGGAAAATCAATAACTGTAGAAGCAGGTCTTCTATGCATTTTGCCTGAATATGGAAGAAATTATTGTATAACAGCAGCGCTATCCGGACAATATTCTGTGGAAAAAATAACCAGCATATTAAAAAGTGGACTGCAGAGTTATACAACTATTTACTACTGCACGAAAAAGTGGGCAATGCAGTTTTGGTGTTGTTTATTTGACGCGTATTTTTTTTAGGTTTTGATAGATGTTAGCTTTTAGCTTTTTCTTGCGATTTTACCAGCTCTAGAATTTGTATGGAAATGTCACATTTAAAGTTTTATTTCAATTCAAAAAAATTCTTATATTTTTCCGTACGAGAAGCAAATTTTCGTTCCTAATTGTGAAGTATCTTTTCGTTCCAAGCTTCATGTTCCATACGAACGAAAATTCTTTTCGGTCTAACATAACCTCATTTTAGTTTGTTTACATTTAGCCCAACTTTTATTTGTTCGTTTTTTATATGTAGGCATAAACGTTCATATATCCGGTGTGGAACTGATTAGTTTTCCGTATTTGTATTTCGATGTGCAAGCTGCCTAAGACAAGCCCCTTTCTCATATCATTTTGACACAAATTTTTCAACAAGTTCCACACGAAAATAGAAAATTATGGAGACTTGTGTTGGAAAATTCAATTTAATATATCCATGAATTTTCCTTATTATACCCTAGATGAAATCTATAAGGGTATACTAAGTTTGTCATTCCGTTTGTAGCACCTCGAAATAATGATGGTAGAGCAAAATGGATTGGACACCCATTCATAATATTAAAAGTTATTTTGATTTTTGCATGTCCGTCCGTCTGTCCATCTGTGCGCACGATAACTCGCGTATACTTAGAGAGTTGAAATTTTGTACACGGACTTTTAAAAAAAAAGTAAAATTAAGTTCGAAAATGAGACAAGTCGGGTAACTCCTTCGTAGGGCTGCCACACAAAAATTTCGTTTCCACTATATATTTGGACACTGCCTGAGAACGCACCGATGTAGAGAGCTGAAATTTGGTACATGTTGTTTTCATTTTACTAGCAAATAAAATTTCAAAAATGGACTAGATTGGGTAACTCCTTCTTGGTGCTGCCATATAAAAATTTAGGTTTTTTACGTATACTGTGAAAATGATCAGTCCAAGACATTTTTATTAAACCAAAAACTTCTTCCGAATACGAAATCTTATAAAATTGGTTATAACCATTTTTTCTGTCCGACAAACCGTTCTAGAAATATATGGAAAAAACCACTTCAAAAATCAAACTTGCACAGAAGGGTGACAATAGGAAATTTCATACGGGCATTCATCCAGATTATCATAAGAATTGGTCTTAGACTAATTCTAGCTTTTTTACTTCTTTATTTAATTCGATTTCTTAATTTTTTGGTACTACGTCAATATATCGGCTCTGTGCCTTATTATTATGTTTCCTGGTGTAGAACAGAAGTTTCTTTCCTATCTCTTTTCCACACCTGTCTCTATTTAATTTATTGTACGAATTAATTTATAAATTTTCGAAAATATTTAATTACCTGTGGGGTGATTCTGATCTTTTGTCCTACTTTAATGTCAGAACATATACGACAAAATGAAATGAACTTTTCTACTACTTTTGTTGTGTTTTTATTCAGTTCAGCAACCTTACATTACGTAGAATGAACTGAAAATGACACTTACATTACAAATTCAAAAAATTGCTTCCAATTTAAGCACTTATATTGCTTGGTGAAGAATATCCATTTACCATAGTTTATAACTTTTGTCACAACCTCAGAAGTGGTTGACTATTTTGTCGTCGTTTTAGGCGTATATTCTTGCGTTTATTCATTGCAAGCTCATTTTAGTTTATTTTGGATAAATAAAAATGAATATGGTAAATAAGTACGACAAATTTGTGATGAAATCTCAAAATATGTGACCAAAATATACTCCTAAGTTTCGACAAAAGGGAGTGATTCCCCTTGGTGAATTTAGTACCATTCTGAGATCACCATTTCAATGCACGAACTTGAATTTGACTTTTCTCCGTATCAATTTGACACAGTTGTGATAAATTTGCAAAATATGTGAAATGTTTCATGTTGGAAAGAGTGTTTTTGAAGTGTCAAAAATGACACAAAACTTTTTTTTTAACCAGTTAGCGGCCTCAGTTCTTGCCTTGTTTTACCAATCCGAACTTTGTTTAAGTGTTACTAGATACTAGATACTTCAGAAAGGAAAAAGCTAATGAGAAGGACTCTGTGAGAGGAAGGTCAACGTGCTAGTGAAAAATACTCGAAAAAGGAAAGACCTGTGAATGGATCTATTTTAGGATATATGGTGCAGCTAAGTAGATCTTAGATTTGGGTATACAAATTAGAAATATTTTTCTGTTAAGGAATTTTCATTCTGTTTGTATTGGAACATTTGCTATTACCCATACTAATGTGAGATCATGTATATGATTCTATTACTTCAATTCATTATCTCGCTGATTATAACTACCTCCAAACCACGCTGCTAGCAAATGAACCTTAAAAACAAACGTTTCTGAGAACCGCACAAGATATGTATCCCAATATCACTGAAAAAGCAATTCATCACCGACATCAAATATTCCAAATTAAAGTTTCCGAGTTGAGTACAAAAAAAAAAAAAACTTATAAAATCTCACATTCCATTTCCTGTTTCAACAGGACGTCGGAAGAGATATGTTTTCATCTTACCAAAAATATCTTTCCTCTGGTGTCACCACAAGGTGTTGCACGATTCCTTCTTATCACGAGTGACAGTTTGCAAACAAGCAGTTCTTTTTAATACCGTTCTCGTTCGACCAGGATTTTGTCCTCTGCAATGTGCTGCACCATCATAGAATATGCGACGACATTTACTCCTCTCAGAACACGTAAATATTTTTAGTACTCAAGGGGTAAAAAAATGCGCTTTGCGGAAAAATCGTCCTTGACACAAAGTAGTCGAACACAAGATCTAGCTCCCAGGCTTAGTGACAGCTTTATTTCGTTTTGTAGCGCAAACAAAGGAACTTACCGAGAAAGCAATTTCTCGAGGATTCATTAGGGTTGCCCACAAATCTAAACCCGATTCAGCAGTTTATTCGGTGAGATTAACTAAATAAGAAAATTTAGAGTGAAACTTTGGGATGCGGCCACACGAACTCAGTAATAACGACACCCTCTATCTTAAGGGCGCGGTGCCACAGCAAAGTGAGGTGGTGACCACGACGACGACGATGGTAAATCGCAGCACAAGAACTAAGCGAAGGCGCATCAACAGAACGAAAGGAGCAGCATTAATGACTTGGAGGTGTTGGATGAGCATTAAAGGCTCTTTGCATCGCACCCAAGTGGTACTTCCAGGTAATCTCCTGATAAGAATTTAAATTCACCGGGCTGAGAGGGATAAAAGCAATTTAGAACTTTTCAACTTCGTAAATTCCGTAAATGCTTCCTTCTTTCTGGGACACACTTTCCTGACTTAGCTTCGATTCCAGTCGCCGATAATCGCGAAAATATGCGCTGACGTATTTTTAATTGCCTTGAGAGAAATAAATGTGAAAAAGTGTATAGATCCACTCTGGGGAGAACGTTTGATATAAAAAAAAAAAAAACAAAAATTTAAACTCGTCACGTGAATTGCACAAAAAAAAAAATAGCGGAGAGATACATACATACAGATAATTGCGACAAGGAATTAAGTTTGAGTATAGGAAATTACCGCTAAATCAACTTCTTCCTTGGTATTTTCCATAGGAATTCCAGCTACTAATCTACTATAAGGCTGCGTCGTAGTTGGTGGCAGTTAGCGCAAAAGAGTAGATCAGCGTTAGGTACAGAGAACTTCTCCATACTTGCCAATCAGCTCTCTCTAATGAGCTATGCATCCCTTGATGAGTAACTAATGAAGGGTCGGTCACTTTACGCATTCGATAAAAAAACTTGTCTCAAACTCTATCTGGAGAAGATTGCAACCAACATTTGTGGAATTTAAAGTAAAACGAATTATAAAAAAGAGCAGTATAAGCGAATTACAACAGATTCTGTATGCTATGCAATGCTTGCTAATTAAAATGTGTCAATTTAATTTGAAGCTCAAAACAGGTTTATTTAAATGTAGAAAATAAAAAAAAGCAAAAAATCACACGGGGGCTGCAGGGTGAATTGCAATTATTCACAAAATTTCCTCTGCTAATCTAGTTATTTAAAAAAAAGGCGAGAGGAGTATCCCCATTCATTGCACCAAGTTCTAGAACCATAATCGAGCTAGTAGACTATTTTAGCATAACTGTTTTGAACTTGATTGCCTCTACACATTTCACCGAAACATCGTCCACACTGTAAGATTTTTTCTTGTAACTCACGCTATGCTGAATGTGACATCGGATATTCAAATGGCCCTTGATTAAAATCATTTGACTATTCTTGCGCTACTTGATTTTAGGAAAGTGTTCGACTCCATAGATCACTCGAAATTGCTAGCTAAATTGGATAATAAATTCCCCTTCTCTTCATCGGCAGTAACCTTCATTAAAAGTTTTATAAATGGGCGTAGCCAATTTGTAGAAACAAATAATGTTACCTCGAGAAGTATATCTCTCCCTTGTGGCGTACCCCAGGGATCCATACTTAGTCCCCTGCTTTTTAGTTTATATATCAATGATCTCCCAGATTTTATTGTAGATGCTTCCGTTCATTTGTATGCTGATGACGTGCAAATATACCTTACTAGACCAATTTCAAACGTGTATATGACTGGTCTGAGCAAAATAACTTAGCTCTTAACCATAATAAATCGAAATGTATGGCGATCTATAGACGTGATATTGATGAGAATTCTTTCTCACCGATTGATTTCAACGACGATAGCCCAGCATATGTAAATTATGTGAAGTGTTTAGGGCTTCACCTCAACTCAAAATTTTCATGTTGTGATCATGTCAGTGTTACACTAAGGAAAATATATGGATGCCTGCGGCAGCTTTGGTTGAACTCCGATTGCCTAATGCTTCACTTACAAGTAAGACTAGCTAAATCCCTTTTGCTACCCAATTTCACATATGGCTGTACGATATTTCCAGTTCTAGATTCAGTCTGTCGTAGGAAACTCTTGGTTGCATTCAATGATGTAACCCGATTTGTCTTCAAATTGCCGCGATATAGTCACATCTCTCCTTATGTAGCGTCCTTGCTTAGTTGTCCGATAGAAACTTATCTAATAAATTACAGACTGAAATTCCTTCATAGACTTATATACAGCGAGAAGCCCTCATACCTATTTGAGAGATTGAGTTTCCTACAGTTATCCCGGCACATGAACCTTTCGATCCCCCGTTGTAAATCACGCTATGGTGAGCGCTCTTACTTCGCCCAGGGCATTCGTTTGTGGAATCGTTTGCCAGCTAACATACAGAGAACAGAATCCAACGGAATGTTTTACAAATAAATATTGCCACTAAACTTATCCTAAACATTTGGGGCACATCTTGGATACATATTGTTAAAGCTACTTGATAATTTTTTTTTCTATTTCTTTTATTTTCTAACTGATATACATGTTTGTTCTTTTCCTATTCCTCTCTCAGCTCTCTAAATTTACTTCATTTACTCATAATAATACTAATAAAAATAGAGTCTATTCTTAAACCTATAATTATTCGTTAGCTTAGTTTGGCTAAACTTAGTTAGTTAAGTTAGTTTTTAGTAAATTAATGTATTTTCCCAAATTTAATGTGGCACGATTATTTTAATAATTATGTACAATTCCAATTAACTTTGTACATTTTACTACTAAAGAAATATATTCTATTCTATTCTATTCTGTTCATTCAGATTTTGTGCTATTTTATAATCAAATGGTATTGCCAGCTTTCTCCAGACATGACCTAATTTTACTCATCTAGAACATTAAACCTGGCAATAATGTTGGACGAGAATTGATTGATCGGGATTTCAAAAACATTAATTTGGACATGTTGTTTGCTGTGACGATGCATATTGATTGGAGGGGCTTGATGTTGAGCTACAAATTTCATTGGTTAATGACATCCAAGCTTTATAGACATGTTCCACTTAAAACGTTTCTGTGTTCTAAACGAAAATTGCCCTTGGATCACTCCTCAGATAATTGCATTGATGAACCAACGTGATAGGGCATATAAAAGATGGAAGCGTTATCGCATTGAATCGCTTAGTGATGAAGATCGCCGGTTGCTTAGTTTAAAATCAAAAAGCAAGCTATCATAGAAAAACGTTTCATGTCAAGCTTTACTGAAGACATACGGCTGGTGATTTATGAAGAAAAAAGGTAACTGCACTTATGCTACTGGACTTTTCTAAGGCTTTTGATAAGGTCAATCACAGGCTTTTAATCAAAAAGTTGGGCAATGACTACAATTTTTCACTCTCTGCGTGCAAACTTGTGGCATCTTATCTCTGTAATAGAATACAATTGGTCGAATGCAATAATTTATCTTCTGACATCTTATTAACGAATTGGGGTGTACCTCAAGGCTCTATTTTGGGACCGCTGTTTTTCTTCGTTTTTATAAATGACCTGCCGATTATGATTTGATACTCTAAATTTCACCTCTATGTTGACGAATTACAACTTTATAACTCCATGCTTTTGGGGTTGATTTATGGTGATGTCGATAAACTAAATAAGGACCTCTTGGCAGTCTTGAATTCGCCCAACCAAAATAACCTAGCCCTCAATCCCAATAAAAGTAATTCGATTGTTATATACAAATATGCCATAGAAACTTTTTGTTTTCCATAAATTTTACTCAATGAATGCCCCGTCAGGTACTGCGGTATTGTTAGAAATCTCGGTATTACATTTAACAAAACCTTGACTTGGAATAATCACGTTAACACCATCACTGCTAAACTTTATAGAACTCTTCGTTTGCTTGCTCTATCGTCAGTCTGTAATCCTCTATCCACTAGACGTATGCTTGTTTGTACCCTTAAATATAGAAAACCGCACTATCTGTATAATATTTTTAATTTTTCTCGTTCTAACCGAACTTGTACGTTAATTAGTCCACGATATCAATCAATCAATCAATCGATTATTTTACATAATTTGTACGCGAGATTAGAAATCTTATACTAGTTCAATGAAAAGTACGGCTAAGTTAGCTAATAAAATTAAAATAAAAAGAGAGAAAAAAAAAATAAATAAAACAGTAATAAAACGTAATACTTACAATATATCCGAAGATAGTAAAAATAGGAAGGGAAAGAAAAGAAATAGGTAAAATACAATTACGTTATAAGTTGTTTAAATTCACTTACAGAAGTAACACTCTGTGCATGGGAGGCAGGGAATTCCAAAGGCGTGCAACCTGGACAAAGATCCCTCAAAAATGGATGAATTGAAACGAGGAATTAGAAGTTTACGTTATTTCAGGGACTGCAGAAAATTGATGTTACAAAGAAGATACTCTGGCTCAACTGTGCGAATAAGATTATGCAGAAAAATCAGTGCTTTACCCTTTAAGTACGAATCTAGAGCACAATTTGAGATCAATGATCTACAAGGAGAGATATGAGCAGAACGACGCCAGCCGGCATCAAACCGGTATACAGTCATTGAAAGCAACCTCAAGCTTTCGATTGCAAACCGAGTTTAGTTTCATGTATATTAAACTACTATAAGCAAAAAGAGGCACCAAGAATGTCCTAACTAGTCTCAAACGCAAATCGGCGGGAAATATATTTGCAGATAGCCAGAATCTCCTAAGCCCGCCATAAATTTTGCTTACTATAGATTTGATATGATCACAGCACCTCAAATGATTATTAATTTTCACCCCCAAATTGGTTATATAGTTCACATAAGGTAGTTCCACTTTATTAAGCATAATTTGGGACGATCCTCAATCTTAAGATCAGAATTAGAGAGGGGGCTATACATGGTGATTTATTATGGGGCTAAGAAGCAGTTGATTATCAATTGACCAGCTAAAAATTTCTGAGAGATCATCGTTTATTCTGCAGATACAGTCCACAATCATTCCACGAGGTCTACATTAGTACAACTGCACATCATCTGCATTCAGATGCAATTGAACATCATGCACTACATCACATAAATCATTAAAGTGGACAGGTCCTAAAACTGAACCTTGAGGAGCTCCACATGTTAAATGCATTCGGGAAGACGGAACTATTTTTGTGGCCACATGTTGCTGGCTATTTGAGAGAAAATTGGCTATCATTTTAACAGCAGTAGAGGAGAAATAAAAATTTGCATATAACTTACGCAACAGCTTTTTATGTACAACACAATCAAATGCCCTTGAGAAGTCTAACAAAACCATCACACCAAGATCTCCCTCATCTCGAGCCGATCGCAAATCAGTAGTGACCTTGAGTAACGCAGACTTACAACTGTGTCGTGCACGAAAACTAGATTGATTTTTTGCCAGGAGATCATGTTATATAATTTGCAATCTGGGCTCGCATAATCTTTTCCAAGACTTTGAATTTGAAGTGCAACACTTTTGGTATCCAACGCCAAGAAAGCTTCGACAGACTTAGATCATCAATGAGAATTACTTAAGCTGATCCAAATAAAATGCCAGCAGTCTAAGCTGTTTCTTCAGTATTCACTCTTCGACGATGTACCATAATTTTTGGAAATTTCGTTATCATGTTATCGTTGATTATTAGTGAGTATCATCTTCAGTGTTTCCTCTTCCCTCTTTCAATTTCTTGATCAACTAAAAAGCTATTGCACGGCTTGGTGCATCGTAACTATAAATTGTGTCTAGTTTTATTTGTAACCCAGAAAACTGACAACACTTAATACACAAAAATGCTAATACTATGATAACTCCTATTTCAGCTATTTTGGTATGCACTGCAAGTTATTCCGACGACTGCTCCTATGGAACCCATTTGGGAAAAAGAGTGCTATAAGAAATTTCCTGGCTTCTCTAGAAGCTCGCAGAGTTTCTTTTATCCTAGTTCATTGCCGCAGAGGAAAGCGCTTCACTACTGCTCTAAAGAAGCACGCCAGGAGGTGTGATAAATTATAGGCAAAGAAGATTTTTGAAGATGTCTTTTGAAAAGATTTAATGACCTTTCTGAATAATCATCGCAGTACTTCTTCCTTAATCTCATAAGAGCCTTTCAAGACTACTTCCCGAGAACTATAGTAAGGCACTTGTAACTGCAAGTATGGCTATGAGGCATGAAACTGGGATGGAGAAAAACAGCGTTGTTTGCTTCGGAAGAAATGCTTCAGTAGACTACATAGAGAGCTATTTATTTCTATATGTTTTATGACAAGAGAACGAGGAGCTTTGATCCTTATTCGGAGTTCGTGGAATTTTTTTTAAAAATAATTTCACTTTTAATTTTCCCAGAACCTCGGATTACACTTCTAATCACTTTGAACTTCCCATTAAAAATGAGAAACGTGTTACTTCGTAAATAGTGGAGAAATCCATAGTTGGAAAATTCATGGAAAGTATATGAAATCTGACCTTGTTGCACTTCTGCTAGAGTTCATGAAATAATCTTCTATAGAGCTTCCAAGTGATGACGATAGAAGATCTTAGGTTACTTACTTGCGCCTTTGCTTATTTTTCTGGATAGATCAGTAAATATTCTTCTAAATAGTTTCCAATTGATACCTAAGGAAGCGCTTAAATTGTATACATTTTTCAGAAGCGCTGGTTTATCGTTCCTATCGGTCCCTAAACGATTGAAAAAAGAGCTTTGTGGATCACTTATGTACGTGTACGTATAAAACTTCATGTATATACGGCAAGGATTATTTCAGCTTCAAGTTATCGTATAAAAAAATTGTTTGGATACCTGCCTAAAATATTTCTCACAGTTGAAAGTGCAAAATAAATAATTTTGGTTGATAACAACAGCTACTCGAACAACTCTAGCAACAAAATATCATTTTACCAAATATAATATCTAAAAAAAAATCAATTAATAAATGTTGATTACACTAAAAAACATTCAGCAACTCAAGTGAAAATCAACTTTCCACATTCGAATAAAATCACGAATTTCCCTTGTCTGACTTTTCTCTCTATTTCTCTCTTTCTAGCTTCTCTTAATTTTTCAATTAATCCAACGATCAACTAAATAATTACAGATTACAAAACTTTCTATTCAAATGCACATGAGAGGGAAAGGAAAGAGAAGAGAAAGTTGAAGTGAAAAGGATCAATTTGGAGAAGTTAAGTGTCGAATTCAGGATCCTCATGCCAAACGGGCGTGAAAGTTTTAATTATAACAGAAAATTTAATACTTAATTTAACATTTCTTACTCAATGAATTTACAAGGACTATAAAAAGGACTATAAGAACTACAAAGGACTATAAATAGGACGCGTACACGATATGAGCGATTTTGGCAGATGCTCTGTCGATCTAGAGACGTAGAAAATTTTTATCATTTTGTATTAATTTTCAGGAAATTGTACCTACTTGGCTTGTGGCAACATTATTACTGTTACTACGCGAATTTTTCACTAACGTCTAAATTTTCCATAAATTTTCCTATGCTCAATATTTTATTCCCAATAATTTGTTTATTCTAAAACTTATTATTTGTGCTATATTTTAGGAGCGCATGAAAGGGGGGTGAAATGGATCGCCAGAGGGTCAGCTTTTTTACTTACTAACTTTCATGAAATTTATTATGATCAAATGTATGATTGGTGAGGCTTTCATGATTTTTGACTCTCTAATCCTAATCTAATCTAATGTTTTAGTGGATAATACAAGGTAGAAAATATAAAAAAATGAATAAAATCAATAGTACGTCTTCTAGCATATTCAAGAACAACGGATATAGTCTTTATCCTTGATATCGCTTTCTGCGTATATTTTCCAAATGGTATTTTTCTTAGATAGCTTGAAATCCTAACTATCAAATGAGCTCTAGCTACTTCGCTGTTGTAGCGTGAATAGCAAAATATGTATGAATTTTTAAAGAAGACCAGAATGTGTATATTGTGAATCTTTTTGTAGAACTTACAATCCAGGAATAATGCGCACACGAAGAGTTCGATTGCAATTTCTTCCAGGGTTATCACAGAAATTGTAATTTCCAATAAAAAAGAAATATGAACAAAAGGCTGAAAATACAATAGTCCTTCCGGTAAGCAATCCTCCAGAAGAAGCCCATCGAAACCCATGAATGCACATATCGGTGTAGTTTCATATTTCATTATTAGGGTTCGTGATTACAATGGCAATCTGAATCATGTCCCCCAGAAATAATTGGAAGTCAATAAGGATCGGTATTTTTCACGTATACAGAACACGAGTAATAGTCAGTTTTATTTTAATCAAGGATCGAAAATATTTTCGTGGAAATCATTCATACCGTTGTATAATTATAAGTTGGATCTGTCAATACAGAAACCTCCTCAGAAATAGCAATCATTCCATTGCATCACATCAATTGGAATCAATGGGTATCACCATTATCTTTTGGCACCCGAACAGTTTCAATGATTTGTTTATATTCTTTTTACAGACAAGGAGGTGAAAAATCCCAAGCACGAAGGCGAACGCTACTCATTGTGCTAACTTGATATAAAAATACAAGACCTCTCATCAAAACCTTCCTTTTAATTCGATTCAAAGACCATAACCACGCTAAGGAAGCAACATTGTTAATTTCAATGCGAACTTTAAAGATTGAATGAATACTAATTTCTAAAAAAGAAAAAAAAATATTTCGAGGACTTTTTGTAGTAAAACACAAAAGTGTCCAGCTAGCCAAACACTTGCTATCACCAGTTGAATATCGCCTTTAGCTAGAAATTTTCAGACCGAAAAATCAAACAAAATGTCAATTTTCGGGAAGAATAACAGCCCCCACCACCTCCGCTCTCACCTCCAGAAAACATGCAATTCAAGCATCCTGCTATAACCTGGTGGTGCGTCCAGTTTGTATTTGTATCCAGAGATGAGGAAGAAAATTTTTCCTGAAAGCAGTCACGATAAAATGCAGAAAAAAAAGGAAAAGAGGGCTGAAGGTGAACTGGTCACTGTGCAAGTACAGAGCATGTATGTAAAACAGGCGATTGCTTAGTTTTTGTTTGTCAGATGATCATCCTGATCCCCTGACCACGACTGTCGTCCCATTCGGAAGAGTTGCGGTGTGTGCCCAACTGGAAAATTTGCTTGGTTACCAAATGCAATGAATTGAGTAACCGGGTCAGGGTGAGGGGCTATGTTTGGAGGATTTTCACATTTCCCTACATTTCACTGCACAACGGTCACCGTACAAGGATACCCTGCAGGAGATAGGAGTCTGAGTTAGTGTCGGTGGTTAACCCAGAAGATCATGGCGGAGGAGAAATAGTAGTACATAAGTAGGTGACGGCATTGCTTCAACTAGGGAATGGGTTGGCTCCAAGGAATGAATAGAAATAATTTTCCCCAAGGAAATCCGATTGAGTTTGGTAACTGAGAACGAACTGAGTCATTTAATTTGAAAACGTTCCAAACAAATCCAGTGATGTCAAATGGTGGCTTGTGGTTGAACATTTGCAGACTTCCCATTGTTGGCCCCGTGTTTGACCAAGAGGAAAATTCACCAGTAGGAAAATCAGCAGTGAGATTTCGAAGATATGCGCTGCCAGCACAGAAATTATCCTCAAAACTTACTACACGGACTAGGCAATGTACCTACATACAACTCTTTCCCTTCAAAATCTAATAATTTTCGCTACGGCTGAAAACTTTATTCAAGATTTCGATTTACGTTGTAAATTAAATGCTCTGCCTGTCCTAATTACGTTCTTACCCAACCGGAATCGCCCTTAAATGCTACATGTCCAGGCAATTATTTCGCCTAATCAAAATGTTGGCGACTAGATTCCTGCTAAGCTACATGAAATATCTCAGAAATATTATGTAACATTGGACAATTTTAATAAATCAAGAGCTTCGTTCGGAGACTTTTCCCCCCAATTGAGACGTGTTTTATGGATAACGAAGTTCGCCACCGAGAGTAAGTCCATTCAAATGCCAGAAATGAAACCAAATCGTTTCGCCGTTTAATTTATTTAATAAAAACGCAACATAAACTTGAGCAGCGCAAAACAGAAGCAGGACGGCATTGGTACTAACAGCCACAACAACGGCATAAACAAATTATTTCCAGGAAGATGATCCCATAAATAACGGAAAACGGTGTCTTTCTTTTGCGAGCTGATGAAGGATGGTGCGCTAGGCTAGGCTAAGAGATGAGTGAGAGACTCCAGCGAGGACAGAAAGGTTGGCCTGGCCGTATAGGCAATTACGTCGAAGCCATAGACAACGCGCACCAAGTCGACTTTAATACGTTTTTTGTGGAAATGTAACTCTTGTATTAACATTTTTGCGCTATTCCGTGTGGTTTATATGCGGTGAAGAAAGACAAAGGGAAATTCTCTAATCTCAATGTCGACTGTTTTTAGCAGTTGTAATGGAGGTGCAAGGACGCGCAAGTATATCACAGCCCCCACCCCTACCAAGCAAATGGTACCTTTCAAATTATGCCTTTTTCCGTCTATGCAATATGGGGCAACCCTGTAGATGGCCTATTTCTGCCCAGCAGCATGCACCGCTTTTTCCCTGCGAAAAAGAGCTCTGCAAACACTTTTCTAATTGTTAGATAAATTTGCTTGCGTTCAACAGAGTCGAAGTTCTTTAATCGAAATCTTATCTCGAATCAATGGAACAAACAATAGCAACAAATATAAACGGGCATTCACTTTCAGGGTCCATTATGTCGGATAGTGCACCCCCACGGAACCGGATACACATGTGCGTTCGCTCCCAACACCCCTCGGCCTTCGATAATCCAAACATCAATTTGCAGGGGGAGAACCCACTATTCCACGTATACAACAACGGTCGAAATTTGATCAGTGGCGTAAATGGATTATTTCTTTTTGCCGACTTCTACACCCCCCTTCCAGCTGCACTTGTTATTCGATTACCACTAGCACGGGAGCAAAGAACAGAGTATCTATCGTCCATCATATCGCTTTGAACGGTTTTGATTTGGTATAGGCCACATGTATCGGAGTCAGGGCCTCGGGGGCGGGGACGTAAAGTCGTAATAGTAAAAAATAACTCGGGCTGGTTTGATGGAAATCCCTTGATTGTACTCTGCGGTATTGTTATCATACGAATCATGATGGGGCGACGGCAAAAACAGTAGAAGAAGCTGATCCGAAATTGAGTCCTTTATATGAAGATGACGATTCCATTTCTTTCGCTATCAACGTGTCAATCGAATCCATGATGTGAGGTGGTGAAAACAATTTATTGCAATCTTTATTGGATCGTTTCTCACCAGAATGAAAAAAATCGAATGGAGCAGATTGAAAAATGGTTCGCTGGATGACTTTTTGCTAAAAAAAAAAAATGCCTTCGGAGGAACACTCCAGGGAGATGGATGTAACGTAAACTACATACGTAGGTACATTTCGAAAGTGACAAATGTACACAATTTCCAGACTCTCACATTCACATCTGAAGCCTTAAATCGCTTTCTTCACCTTGATTTACTTCTCTTTCAAATTCATTTCAAACAATTTTTTTACTTAAGGAGAGATCGAAATTATTTAGAACTAGCGCTGCCGATTGGAAAGTTTTACCTGGACTTTTCATTTTCCCGTCCTTTCCAGTAAATTTCTGCATTTGAAAATTAGTCGAAGTTGTCATTACAGTAAAAATTTAAGATTTTTTTTAAAAATCAATTTAATCTAAAAAATAAAAACTGCATTTATAGGTTTTCGCGTTATCTTTTAATCTTTCAGCAGGCATGTATCATCGAATTAAATGTATTTTGTTTAATGAAAGGTGGTCCAAAAATTAGGTTCAATGAAAGGTGTGGCCTAGTAAATACCATAAATTCAGGTGGTGTTCGAACGACTATGGTTGGAAATTAAATTCAGAACTATAGAACCATGCGTCATGAGTGCTCAGGTACATCTTAGCAAATCACATGATTTCTACCACAAAGAAGTAAAATTACCGACAAAACTAGGAGGCGGTCCCAGAAAGTAATTTATATGAATTCTTTCTTATATGGCATATGATTTGAATTCAATTCTTCAGATAGTGTTAGCCCACACACCTAAATGTTCATTAGCACTTTATTAGCTTTACCACACTTTCCAGTACTGGAGTCAGGATAGAGAGTATTCCGGATACTAAAACCGGTAATCTAATGAGTGTTTGTTATTGTGCAAGAAAGTTGAACCAACTTCAAACTCTTAAAAATATTGTAAATGGCGTCTCGAATTGCCAATGCCAACATGCGCTTATTATGCTCACCTACCTTAGATAAATTTTTGAAAAAATATTAAAATTTTGTTTTTGTTTTTGAAAATATTAAAAATATCAAAAATTTTCTTAAAATTCGCTATTTTTCGGTTTTTCTTGTCTAATTAATGTTTGATATTTTCTGTTGTGGCATTATAAACAGATGCATTTTATTTCGCCTTGAAACTTTATCTACTCTGCTCTTCTACTAATATTGCAAAAAACGATTTTCTCAGTTTTGACTCGGCACCTCGCGTTTCGCTTAGATCTGCATAGGCCTAAACACGTCTTGAGAACTAAATTTTAGCTGGTGGTAAATTACTTACCATTAACTGTAATGACCTATTAGTGGAGCTTCCAACGGCGATTCCTTTGGTATGCTTGGATTTTTTTAGTGGTGAGTATTTAGCGAGTATATTGACTAGTGTATTATTTGAGGATGCCATGTAAGCTTGTAACAGCACTTACACTGTAAAATAATTATTAAAAACTAAAGTACCTTAATAGGTATTAGCGTGGAAATGCCATGTGATAATCATAAATGATGTTTTAAGTCACGCCATTGTGTTCTTATAGGAGAACCCAGTACCTATAGTTTATTACACCAGTTGATCCCAGCCCACAATAGTTCGATCAAGAGCAACTGTATCTTTACTATAATTTCAAATATTAAATTAAGAAGTTGTTTGTTTATCGCTGTTTTTATACACTAGATGAAATCTATAGGGTATACTAAATTTGCCATTCCGTTTGTAACGCACAGAAATAATGAAGGTAGAGCAAAATGGATTGGACACCCCCGGATAAAATTAAAAGTTATTTTGATTTTTGCATGTCCGTCTAACGATAACTCGAGAACGCGTATACTTAGAGAACTGAAGTATTGTACAAGAACTTTAAAAAAAAAAGTAAAATTATGTTCGATAATGAGACAAATCGGGCAACTCCTTCGTGGGGTTGCCATACAAAAATTTCGTTTTCCACGATATATTTGGACAGTACCTGAGAACACGTCGACACAGAAAGCTGAAATTTGGTACATTGGGCTTTCATACTAATAACAAATAAAATTTTGAAAATGAACTAAATCGGGCAACCCCTTCTTGGTGTTGTCATATAAAAATTTTGGTTTTTTACATATACTTTAAAAACGATCAGTCCTAGACATTTTTATTGTACTAAAAACTTCTTCAGAATAAGAAATCCTATAAAATCGGTTGTAATCATTTTTTCTGTCAGACGAGCCGTTCTAGAAATATATGCTAGAAACCAATGCAAAAAATCAAAATTGCTGAAATGGGTGACCATACGAAATTTCATACGGGCATTCATCTAGGGTATTATAAGAATTGTTCTTAGACCAATTCTAGCTTTTTCACTTGTTAAATAAACAATTTCTAAGGATAACGACAAGGCGCTTTTATTTTTTGTTCCATAAAATATGTAAAAGTAACTCTACAGGATTACTATTGTTTAAGGCTATACTGTACGTCGTTTCGTTCCAGCCTCGGAACTCATCAGTGGTGTTCTAACTTTAAGGTGGAGGAGGTATTTATTCCTATCCTTGTGCTAATAGGACGTCAATTCTTTTGTATTGTTTAGAAAACTGATTAATTACCTAATTATTTTGGATATAAATGGACTTGTTTTCGAAGAAATGTGTATAAATGTGTATAGTGTAATATCACTAAATGGTTTCTTAAATCAGTAGAAAAGTCTCTCATTTTTCTCATGCTAATGGTATACAATTTATGTTCAAATATTCACTGTTTTTTCGATAATTTATCTGTTAAAGGAAGGTATATGCGTTGAATTGTATATATTAGATTAAATTATGTTTTGTTGGTTTGTTTTTATGTTTTCATTTTGCTATCTCTTTTATGTCGTTGTATAGAGGGTGATATATGAATTATGTCTTACAGTTTTGGTATGTTAACTTTATAATTTTATACTTGTTTTCCGGTTTCTCTGTAATGGGTCTCCTTGACACTTGGTTTACGAACATTTTAACATACCTACCTCTACGGGATCGCGTTAATTTAACGCATTAACGAAATCGTACATTTTCTTTAAAAAACAAATTAAAACCAATGTAGCTGTAAACTATAAACTTAAAATGAAAAGATTAGATACATATTTGCACAAAATAAAATTTCTAAAACATCTTCACAATACGACCACCATTCACATGCATTTGGAGAAAAGTGATGAAGGGGGGAAATTCAGGGAGAGTTTCTTTGGGGTAATATATAACACTCGATTAAAAAAATAAAAGTATAATTCTATTGCGTACGATTGATATTTGTTTTAATATTTAATTGAGTAAAAGGTTTTTCACTTTAAAACCATCCCGAGCCGCCCGCGTTGGCACTTAATGAACTTCAACTTCTTTAGTGTTGGAACAAATTCTTATCATCAAAATAGCTGACGTCCTTGCGTCAGCAAAAGTATCAAATAATTTTGTGATTGGTGCATTCAACTGGCCAATCAGATGGTAAGCATAGAAAAAAAATGAAAAGATAAGACGATTTCCAGGCTTGTGACTTCGTTAATTTCTTGGCTTGAGTCTTGTAATTTGATCTTGCTCCTGTAATTGCGAGCGATATGCGATGTGGAGTACATTAACTCCGTGATTTACGTTTGTACAAAAATGCTGAAGAAGCATTTTGTTTACTTTTCATAAGTCGGCTATTTATGCGAGAAGAAATTTATGCAGGTAAGTAATATGAATGTTACTGTGATTTTGGATATTGTGTATATATTAGAGAAATATATGGGAATGTGCATGGTGTGGGACCATAATATGAAATACAAGAAAGAGAACGAAAAAGAAACTACTTTTAAAAAACACACATTTGAGACCACAATATTTAAATCTCACGTCTAGGAAACAAAATAGCATCCACATTGCGCGATTTGTCGTTACTTTATGATCAGGTGAGAGAATGTTTTTTGGATTGTATATCTGTATACACAACGTAAGTGTATATGTAGTGGGAGGAAGCCCTCATTATGGGTTAGCTAAGAAGTGAGCAATACACCGAATTTATGTTGTCGATGTCTGTTTTCTGATTCATTGTATTCGAGGTGGTGTAAATATGCAAAGCCTCAAGGCAGATCCTCTTACTAATATTTTTTTCTTTACATAAAATCGTAGTATTGTTAAAATCTGGACAGTGGTTTGCCTGCACACAGTGGTTAGCCAAAGCAGTCTTGCAGATCTGTTTGTTTTTTATATCCAACTTGTGACCCGCAAGCCGATTTTTAAGTAATTGACTTGTGGTACCTATATAATTTAAATTGCAATCTGAATTGCCTAAAACTGAACCCATGCCAGGAATATTATAAACCAGATTTAGAATGGTTAAAAATAAAAGTTCATAAAAAATCTTCTGTTCTCCATCATTGGCCGATTCTAAAAAGTGCAGGTTCGATTCCCGTCTGGGAAATAAATAAAAATTATTATTTTCATTCAGTTCTGAGTACAAAAAAATTTGTTACATCTCATTGCTAGTAGAACAGTTTGAAACCATATTGTTATAAAATGTAATTAGTTTCAAGGTATACAATGAGCCTATTCCTAATCCACTTTTCAAATATTATAGAGATCGTGGATAGTAGTGAAATGAAGTAATTTTTATCTTGCGCTTTATGAATAGGATTAGGATAGGATTAGATTTTGTGGAAAAATGCCTTAGCCTGAAAATATACGATAGTGGAGCAGACGTAAATGCAGCAATACATTTAAAGGTTATAGCAGGATAGCCATCAACCTCTGGCGTTTTATTGTTTTTCATTTTCACAATATAGTGATGAATTTCATAAGGTGATACAGGTGGCAAATGGATTGAGAATTAAGAAACGGGTCTTGTATCAGTTGTATAGCCCAAATCAATAGAATTTTCACAATTGACGAAGATTTTGATAACTCTCCAATTCTGGAGAATTGGTTGTTGAACTCCCTAGCTATGTGACGGGGATCCTTAATCAAAATACCATTTCTATCACGCACTTGAGAAATTGTTTTATCACGTAATCTTAAAGCTATGGGCTTTTACGGGGCATGCGCAATTTTTTTGATTTCGCTTTGATAGTTTTAGTCTTTGCAATTTTCATAATTTGAATTTATTTCTATACCCTTTTAGTTTCCAAACTGCCTCAACATTGAATGTGTAATCTTTAATTGCTGCTTTATTTCTTCGCTATAGGTACCTACTGTCATCCACTCTTCCGCAATTTAAATCGGATCTGCTGTGGAACTAGCCTCTCTGGGCAATGTTGGCCTCGCATAGGCATATCAAAGTTATTTGGGGATGGTAAACTACTTTTTGTAGAAAATTTGGAACTTTTTGAACGCTCAAGGTACACTGTAAAAAATGCACAAAGTTAGGTATATTTCCCTAAAATTTAGGGGGGGAACCTACATTTTAGGTAATATCTCCTAATCTTATAGAAAAATATCTAAACTTTGTGGCAACAATTTGTGCAACATTTTTTTTTTGTTGATATCCGCAAGATTTTGTTGTATTCCCAAAGAACAATTTCGACCTTGACTGATCTATCAAATCGGCATTAAAGTCGCAAACATATCGTGCTCATCTAGAAATGTGAATACCATCACAAATCAATGGGAATAAGAATTAGTTCACATATGCTGACTACTGCTAAATCAGGAAGAATGTGCCACGGCAGGCAAAAGCCCATTAAACAAAATCATCTAAACCGTAATTAAATGGTTCCAGCCTCGAGGGCTTTTGCAGCCGGAGAAAAAAGTCTAAAAGGAAAAAAAATTAGAGGCAGCTGGAAGAAAAACGTTTGACTTAAGTGGAAGGCAGCGTATTTAACATCATCTCATTAACCCAGCAAGTAGGAGGGGTTCAAGTGGCACTAATGTACCCGAAACTCTGAAGCAACAACGTTGAGAGGGAGACGGCAAGTCAATTAAAATAAAATAAAATCGTCCAAAATAAATTGGGAGATAAGAGTAAAACACACCGTCAGAGATGGGGGTGGGAAGCAGGACACTGAAAAGAAGGCAAAAGACTTAGCCTTACAACTCTGCAATTATCTCAAAGTACGCACAGGATAACACCAGTCGAGGACGAATAAATCCCGAAGCAGGAAAGAGCCAACAAAACCGGGTGAATCTTGTGAATAAATTTCGATCTGATGAACATGAGTATCCTTTTAACGCAACATTGCCTCTGATCCTGATTTTCGTTATTTCGTAGAGTTTGACTGCTCTGCTGTTTTCTTCGTCGCTTCGTCCTTTACAATCCCCCAATCCGTGTGGATATAGTTCACCACAGTAGCGCTGGCAGTTGAAAAAGCCCGAAGAAGTCATCATTAAATTAAGAACAGACAAGGACGGAGGCAAGAAAACAAAATCCTGTGCGCACTTAGCGTAATCCGTGAAGGATTAAGCATCCTCCAAAGGATAAATATCCTGCCACCCGGTAGGGTTTTTCTCCCCACCCCCCTTTTTCTAACTGGGCTTTTGTACTAAATGCCGCACTACGTCACTTAACTACATTGAAAACGCCACGCTCCCCGCCCTGAAGTTGTTGTAGCCATTTGAATACATTGTCATGAAGGATCCTATATACGGGTGCACATACATCTTAGGAGGAACAGAGCCCAGCACGAACAAAGATACTGATGGAACTTAATCTATTTATCGGCTTAGTCCTGATATATGGCCATTGAGATATCATCCTAACAACCACCTCCCGGGACATGGGTATCTAGGAAAATTGCACAGAATTCCGAGATACTTGTGGATATCCTTTTGTAATGGGTGTCGCTTAGGAGGTGCTGGTTCTGATTGGATTTAGGGTGCTGAAAGGAATCCAGTCGAGTTTTGTTTTTACCCCGTTTTCACGGGAAATTGATTGTCCATTTGAATGCGCCCCGAATACCCCGCAGTCGTAGTTAACCTCGATTGCTATTACTTACCGTCAGCGAGCTATGTTGAACAGAGAAAACAAGGAAAGAGTTTCAAGTGGATTTCAATCAGAGCTTATCTGTTCACCCGAATGGACAACTGGTGCGAAGGTGTAGTGGAGTAACTTGTACAGGAAAGTCAATGGAATTTATTTTTATATTTTTTATAATTTTTTTTTACTTTACTCTCACCTAATGAAAATATTCGGACTGGCGTTTAAATACCCGGAAGGATGTGGCAAAATTATTAAGTCAACTAAGGCACTTGGATTATTGACCCTGATTAGAGTAAAACATTACCTGAATGATGAAGCTTGTGATTTGTGCATATTCCCTCTTTCCTGTCGAGTACCTATTAGTGAGACTAAGTCAAAAGAAAGGAGTGAATCGTGTTGATGAGTTTTGTAAACAATCTCACTTTATTTTGACCACATCAGTACGATGATGATGAATCGAATGACCTGAGTCACCATATCGGTCAGTCGTTCAATCGTCTTCTAAGACCATTAAGTTTTTCTTAACCGATTCCATGAGACCTTCCCAGGGAGTTAGTCCTGCAATTTAATTCCTGTTCGATATTTTTATCTTGTTCGCATGAAATGAAGTGGACTGAAGTGGAATCGACGTTAGCCTAAGAAGTATGAATTGTTCGCATACACCGAACTGGAAAAATTCAATGAATATGACATATTTTACCGGAGGTAATAACTGATTGCTTAGAGCTATGAAACCGTATTTCGGAAATATTAATCTGAGTAATGATGAAAAGCTTCTGGTTTTTGAAGAAGGCGCCTTAACCACTGTCATACACAAATGAACTGCTTATGCTTATCTTAAGAGGAGTCAGTACCAATATTTGCAAGTTTCATACATTTTTCAATGCAAATTTCTGGCAAACTATTTGTAGCAGAATAATGATTTATATCTTAAATTAAAGGTAATGACGAAGTCTAGTAAATAACGTCGGCAAAAATTTAAAAAAGTGTATTAGAATGGAGATATTAGCTCGGAAACTTGTAAAAAATGGTAAAAATTGAAGTCTTTTAAATAAAATTCCTGTCGGTAGGTATTCTTATTTCTTCAAATTGCGACTGTTTTAGATAGATAAATCCTAGATATAGCAAATAACGTCGAGTTTTTTTAATTTTTAATAGCGCTTTTTATAATTATTTGAATCTAATAGTAGGTACTTGTTTTTTCTCCCGACATTTCACCGACTAGAAATTGCAATATTTATTTGAAAGTTGTTTAAATACAAAGCAAAATAGCATATTTAACCATTATTGGCAAAAAAAACTTAGGAGAGTTAATTCTCGGTAATAAATTTCAATTTATGTGAACCGCAAATTTTCATTTTTCGTCTTAAATTGTATGGTTTTGTCGGATGTTGGGTTTCTGTCTTTTGCGGAAGATGTCTCTAATTGCTCTGTGGTCTAGGTCTAGGCTAATTTTATATGGATTTTCTCACTTTAGGACACAAACAGTAAATTTTATTACCTACAGGTTCGCTGGTATCTAAATTGAAACTTTTGCTGAGTACTGACTCCTCTTAATAGAATCAATATTTTGTCATTAAAAAGATTTCAGTTAGCATTTAATACCTATCGATTAAAAACAATCAAGTTTTCTTTTTTGTTCTATCTCTTTCTCTCAATATAAGCTTCCTCACATGCGAAATGACTTTTAATTGACAAGCGTCCTAGTGAGTGAGAACCGTTGATAGGTAGGGGCATTCTGATAAGATAGTAAAAAAATATGGTAGAAATGGGAAAGAAGAAGTATGGGAAAAAATTATACATAGTGTTTCCGCCTAGGAGGTTAGTAGAGCAGACGGTGAAAGTACTCACTTAGATAAACAAACCGTTTAGGAGCTACAGGGTGATATAGAAAAAGCTAGTTTTTCACAAAATACCCTGTATCTTAAAAAGTGCATTGTGTACGATCACAGTTAAGAGCTCGTTGCATGCATAACTTCATAGCCTTTCCAACTCATTCAGCTCCGCATTCCTCTCAGCTCAAAATTTATTGGTCTAAACTAAAAATTTCGGATCTTCTTGCACTTTTTTTTACTTTGTCCTTTATTATTATTTTTTTTTTCAAAAAGGTCATTAACACAACCTTTTTTTATAACATCTGTAAACTGTTGACTCTCTTGTTTAATTTAACCTATTACACCTTATGTGCTGTCTGTAAAGAGTTAAAGAGATATTTGCTCCTAACCTATTCAGGTCATACCGAAATTAGCCGATATTTTTTTTAAATGACGTGTTTGCAGTCATCAAGGGAACAAATTATCTTTGAAAATAGGTTTCAGAATAGTTTTGTGAATAAGTTACGAGCTAATAACATTTTAACGGTTACAGATAGCAATAGGTCAAATTAAAAAGGAGAGTCCATAGCTCACAGTTTTTCTAAAAACAGTTATGTTAATGATCTTTTTGAAAAAAAAATAGAGGTCAAAAAAAAAAAGGTAAGAAAATCCGAAATTTTCAGATTAGACAACCATAACTTTTGAGATGAGTGGGATATGGGGCTGGTTGAGTAGTGGTTCGACCAGCCATGAAGTTCTGCATACAATGAGCTCTTATCTGTGAACGTACGCCCTGTACTTTTTAAGATAAATGGTGTTTTGTGAAAAACCTTGTTTTTTCTAAATCAGCCTGTAACTATTAAACGGCTGATATGCCCCCGCCCTCCCCCTGGCATACAATATTTTGTTTGATTAGGTGAGTACTATCACCTCCTGCTCTATTGCAGTAACGCACCCAGGATTTGGCTTTGGGGGGGGGGGGCATAGGTGTCCCAAGTCCTAAGGAGTCGGAAACACGCTGTGTATTATTTCAAAAGCAATGCAAAATAAAATTATGTGTACCTTAACGATCTGTTATCGGAACTTAATTGTTAATTATGGACAAACACGATATGAGAGCAGTTTACAATTGATAAAAATGGAGTGACTTGCAGGTGACGCATGTGCTCCATAGTGCTATTCGAACGTTTTAAGGGGTGAAACAAATAGTTCTTTGGAGATTTTTCAGCATATTCATTTTTGAAATGATTGAGGAATAGATAAATGCATAATTGGGATCCAATGGCACGCAGTAATGAAAATTTTGAAAATCTCCACCCACGTTATCTATCAAATCCAAATACAATTCCATTATATGATAGGATTTCGAAGACAAACCTTAAGTCTAATTGCTATTATTTATATTAGCCTCAATAAATGCGGATATAAAGCAGTTTCTATCTAACAGAACTATTCCAAATGCCCTGAAATTAGAGAGTTGAAAAATAAAATCAGACGTGACATTATTGCAAGTTTATACTTATATTCAGGTATCACGGTATTCCGGAAGAAATATAGTCCTGTCAATAGGGACCAAATAAGACCTTTGCCCTAAAAAAGGTAAGGAATTTGTGGTTTTTGTATATGTTACTTAGTTCCGAGGCCCGATGAAAGATCCAAGTTTTCACCCCTGAAGGTGGTCTGCGCGGTCATCAATCTTTGATTAAAGGTACAAAAAATTGTTTTTTTTTCAAAATCATTCCTCAACGGTTGATCATACGACAACATTTTTTATTATATGCAGAGCTTCATGGCCTTTCAAACGATTGCTCGACCAGCCCCGTATTCCTCTCCCCTCAGGAGTTATGGAAGACTAACAATTTCGGATGTCCTTACATTTTTATTGACTGTGACATCTTTTTTTAAAAAAAAGGTGCTTAACGTAATTTTTTTTATGAAAACTATAAATTCTCGAATCTCCTCTTTAATTTGACCTATTGTACTTATGCGTGCTCACTGTAGCCGTTAAACAGTTATTAGCTCATAGCCTATTTAGGACATACCGAAATTAGACGAAATAGTTTTTTGTTTTAATTATTAAGGGAACAAATTATCTTTAGACCACAATATAATTTCTAAGAGGAGAGGAGTACGTAAGGAGTAAGTGACCGTACACTTTGTAATTTTTAACAGGGTTGTAAATGAGCGGACTCATTTGTCATGTCAACTCATCGTTCAACTCAGGACTTGAGTCCGCTCAACAGTTGAGCGTCGGTTTATCGAACGAGACTTGAGCGGAGTCACTGCTAGTGCGGCTTGAGCGGACTCACTACTTGAGCGGACTCAAATAATGTTTTAAATAACATAAAGAGAATCTGATTTAATTAAAATTGAAATTTCAATCAAATAAGAAAAGCTCACTCAAAAGTCATTCATTATATTATTAATTTCGCTTTTGCTAATTTTCTTAGCCAACATTTCTTCTTCCCCTCAATATAAATGTACAACTGGACTTATTCAATATTGTGTAAAGATCGTATGGTATTTTGCCATACTTGAGAGTGATATGATTCAATTTATGGCGATTTTACTTACATTTGTCCATAGAAATACTTGTGAAATATAAAGGGAAAGTAATATGCATGCACATGAGGAAACTCAGTTTTGTGGATTGTATTTAAATTTTACAGCCGAAAATAAGTGTTTACTTCAGATTTTAAAAGTTCTGTTATGACCATTAATACTGTCATTGTCTGATTGATTTTTATACCCTAGATAAAATCTATAGGGTGTGTCTACTAAGCTTGTCAATCCGTTTGTGACGCATAGAAAAAATATTCTTGTAGAGCAAAATGGATTGACCACCCACGCATAATTGGTTGAGAAATTTATTATTTACAGAATCAATGAAAGCCTGGAATGTTTCGACATGAATACGCAATCCCAAAATCACAATCAAGATACGCCATTTTGAGACTCAGATTGTGTTAGATGACCAAAATACAATAGAGGGTTAGAAATTCTTTTTGTAGTATAATTTTTCCACAGACAAAACCTCGAGCGTATTTGAAAACAAACGTCTTTCGGTGAAAAAGGCCTTTTAACCGAATACAACACAGCACTGCCTAGTACTGCTTCGGTGGAAACATTATTTAGCATAGGAAAACTAACGTTTACTCCTAATAGATATCGTCTAAATGACGAAAATTTTTAAATGCAAGTTGTGCTACATTTTAATGGATAACGTTTAAAGTAAGACGCTGATTCTATGGAAAAATGTAAGTACAATTTCCTTGAATTGAATTATGTTTGCTAAGAAAATTAGCAAAAGTTAAATTAATAATATAATGAATGACTTTTTTATAAGCTTGTCTTATTTGATTGAAATTTCAGTTTCAGTTTCAATTTTAATTAAATCAGATTCTCTTTATGTTATATAAAACATGATTTGAGTCCGCTCAACTCAAATGATTAGTCCGCTCAAGACTTGAGTCCGCTCAAGATTTGTGTCCGCTCAAGTCCACTCAAGCCGTGAGTGCGTTCAAGATTGAGTACGCTCAACCAGTGAGTCCGCTCAATTTTCGAGCGATGATCTACCGCTCAACTGTTGAGCAGACTCAATGATTGAGTGGACTGACTGCTTGAGTTGAGCGATGAGTTGAGTCAAAATTTGAGTCCTTTACATCCCTGCTTTTTAAGATACCAGGTATTTGACAAAAACTTGCATATTTTCTTAATTACCGTGTAACTCCTAAACAGTTGAGATGCGGGGGAGCCCCATACCATGTAGAGTTCCAAATTTTATTCGACCAAATAGCCGAATCCGCAACCTCCTATCTCAAAACCGATCAATACGCATCACGTGATCAAAAATGCGAATATATGTGACTGTACCAATAGAGGCCTTAACCAAATTCGTAGATTGGCTAGGGCTGACCGAAAAAATTCTGGCTCCTTCTTCTTGCAAAATTGTTCGAGAGTAAAAATTAGAAAAATCAAATAATTGTTAGTAATTGCAAAGAAAATAGTAATTTTGTTTAAATAAAACTAAAAGTAATAAAATAAAGTTTGTAACAAGTAAACTAGTGAAAAAAAACAATAAACAAGAAGAACTTATACAAAATTACAAGTTAATGACGGTGCCGAGACCCTAATAGTATGGCAATATGAAAACAACCACAGACTACGTACGATAAAACCAAGGATTTAATCAAAGTTTTTAAGCAAGAAAAGTTTAAAGGAAAAATAGAACACGTGGAAGCAACCCCAACATCGAGTACTGCAGCGACTTGGCCAGGTGTAGAGATAAGTAAAACTAAAAAAAAAGGAATTAATTATTAATAATTGCCATTACTAGATAATTATTTAATTAACTATTTATTTATTTATTTACACATATGCCTGCATTCTAGTTATATGTTCGAAGTACGTAGACCTTAGAATTTAGTCAGAATAGCATACAGGCGGCTAGGTAAGCAAAAGTAGGCTAGGAAATTAAAATTGCAAAAAAAGACAAAAGAGAGATCAATTAAATAAACAAAAAAAAAATATATAAATAGCATATATAAAGTGTGTAGTGTTTTAAAGAAAAAGGAGCAAGAATTCATCCCAAATCAAAGAACAAAATCACGCGCAAAGAACGTATAAGAGAGCAAAAGAGCCACCGATTTGGTCGTCCTATGGACTAACGAATTGTTCTCATCCGGGTAGCAACAAACAAAAATGCTTCAACCATACAATTTTTTGTTTGACTAGTAGCTGACTACTATCACCTCCTGTCCTATGGACTATACAATGGATGAAACACCCCGTATAAGGAGTATTATATCTACATATTTTTTGGAAGAAAGTATACATTTCCGCCGCTGTAACTCGTTCAAATTTGTATCGGCCATTTTTGTCGTAGAATCGTTCAGGAATTATTTTGAAAAAACCAATTTTTTATACCTTTAAACCAATATGCGCAGAGCCCCTTAAAGTGTGAAAACTTGGATTTTTCATCGGGGCGCGGAACTAAGTAACATATATAAAAATTACAACTACCCCACCTTTTGTAGGGCAAAAACCCCTATTAACTGAACTATTGCATTTTAGTTCATTTGAAATCAAAATCTGTTGAAAAAAAACAGTATATTTTTATTTCATACGATTTAGTCTTAGAAATTTTCAATTTTTATGTTATGTTACCTATGTCAAATCCTCATAAAACACTTCCTATAAATGAAGCACTCTCATTTCATGAGAGTCCTTACTTAATCCTAATATATAGAAAAGCTACTCTGATGTAACTACTTCGAATCCCAGCGTGCTGTTTTTTGAAAAAAACATCTAAGTTAAAAAAAAAAAAAAAATAAAAAAAAAAATAATAATGTAAAAAAAATTAATAACTTTAGAGAGAATCCCGTTCTAAGAACTGGCAACTTCAGCTAGGTCTAAGATATTTGCAGTGTTCTCATGAAAAACCTGAAAAAGGTTAATTTGAATAGCTCCTGCGCCCTAAACTACTATTCACCCAAAATAATGACGTTCTAACCTCAGGCAATAATTGCATTATGAACATGTGTCATGGTATACACCTGCAATTATTACACACTTGACTGTTAATGACGATAAAATGGAAGGTTACTTTTTAATCAAAACTATTCAATATTTTGTTAAATACGGTATGTGGTAAGTGTAGCCATTGGGAAGCTAAGGAGCCAAGCTTAAAATTATTGCAAGGTTATTTCCTGTGTGAATAGTATTTTAGGCCATATGGAGTTCTGTTTCATGGCTTGGGAAGTCTTTCATAGGCAAAAGCCTATGTCCAATACATAAACTGAGCGTACTGGTTGGAAGTGTGCGAACTATAATTATGCTAGTCAGATGTGTAGTTGCGTATTTTGTCCCTTTCTGTTGAGATGAAACTGACATCCCTTACCCTCCTTCGAGTTCGACATCCATGCTAGTCAGGCATCTGATAATGTAGAAGAAACGTAAAATGTGGGACTGTGGTGCGGGGAATCAGGTGAAACTTTTTCTTTGAATTCTGCTCGCGAAACCCTTTCCATAGATGCCAAATTCAGATGATGAGAGAGAATACGGTGGGAGCAGGGTCGGATCCAGCTATGGGCCGCAGGGTGAGTGCGCCCCCTCGTAAGACCAGTGAAAAAAAATTCAGTAGATCTTCTGAATTTTTTCTAACAAAATGATTCATATCTATTCCACTGCACCTTTTTTAAAAAACGTAACAATTTCTGGAAGCGTTCAATATGATACATTTAGGAATGCAGGCCCTAGCTAGCACCTTGGCCTTCGGTCATGGTTATTGAAGCATGAGCGTCGCTTTGCTCGGGGTTTTTCAAGCAAGGCAGAGCCTATTCATTTTAACGCCATGGAAGGTTTGTTTTAATTGAAAACAGCTGCCAAAGGGTGCTTGATAAGCCTTCCATGTAAAGACGGCTTTTTAGAACATTATCGGCGCGGCGTGGCAAAACAAACATTTAAAGAAACAATTATAACTCGTAATTGGAGAAATTCAGCGAAACTAAACTACGGCGAAGAGTCATTGTCCATTGTTGTAGTGAGTGTTATTACAGTTAAATCAACAGATTAATTTTTAAATAATTTTTTTTAATTATTACTTAAAATGCAATAGTTATATAAAACAAAATAAATCTGCAGATTGCGAAAGTCTTAATCCTAGAGAATTTGATTGGTCGGTCTGTTTTGCTTAAAGGGATGTTGATGAATGCACATTTGAATTTAGTACAATTTTAAGTCTTGGACATGCGTGAATACATTCGCCATTTACGCAAATCTTAACAACAGCAAAATCGCTTTTGTTTTAATTATAAGTGCAACCAAGCAATAAAAGCGAAATAGTCTGCTTTTCGCAACTATCAATTGTGTCCAGAACTGAAACACTATCCAAAGAGAAATATTTCTTTTTGACTATAACATTAGAATATTGGTAAGATGCAAAGGCAGCAGAGGTTTTTGGTCCCAGGTCAAAACTATCACGAGCAACTTCAGCAATTCCTCTATTCCGTCACTACTTTACAGTGAAGTGATTGTTGACTCCCAGAATAAAACAAGTATTTAGACTGTTAGATTCACCTCAAATTCTCATTTTCCACCCATTTTACTTCTCCCTTGTAGATGTGTACAAAATCCAATATACATCCATACGAGAGATATGTTCAACGTCTCCATAGCTACAGGTCCTGATAGTTTCAAGTCCCCGTTAAATAAAGCCTGCGCCTCATTCTTGGCTAAAGCTCTGCGAAAGCTATTCTACTTGTCTTATTCGACAGCAAAATTTCCAATTGCTTGGAAACTACCTCATGTTCACCCTATTCCAACGAAAGGAAAGGGTAGTGAGCCCTCAAGTTATCGACCAATTACAATCACTTCGATTCTTTAAAAGGTTTTTGAATCTATCATTAACTCCAAATTAATGAAGTATCTAGAAAGTAATCAAACCCACAACGATCGCCAACATGGCTTTTCTTTTCTGACTTTTCTTATGGAACGTTGAAGCCTTAGTCTTCTTAATTTGTCTGGAGTGCAGCCATTTTATCCAAACTTAAAGCATTTGGCCTCTCTCGTCCCCTTCTATTATGAATGTAAGGTTTTTTATCTGGTCGCTGAATACGGACTATATTAAATGACGTTACATCTCAATCCCAGACAATACATGCCGGGATGCCTCAGGGCTCTGTTATCTCTCCATCTCTCTTCTCAATTTTCATTAATGATTTGCTTTCCCATACTTTCAATCCCATCCATTGTATTGCCGATGTCAGTACCCTTGGTTTCGCTTACTCCCTTAATACCTTTGGGTACTAAAGATGAAACTCACATCTGTCAAATTAGATTGGATGATTAGGTCCTTGAATAACCACCTTGATAATATCCTCGCTTGGAGCAAACCGAATAGCATTGAATTCAATACATCTAAGTTCCAGAGCTGTCCCATCTCTTTAAAACAAGATCATAATTTTCCCCTCCTGTTTATTTTGATGGAGCACTTCTTGACGATACACCGTCTTTATGCATTCTTGATATTAATATTTGCAGTATGTTAAGCTGAACAGATCACAACGAAATATCTTGGATTTCTGAAAAGGTGTTAGAATTATTTAAGTCCATCGATTCTAGGGCTCCTCTACAAGTCGTACATCAGACCTAGAATGGAATACAATTTCCATATGTAGGCCGGGGCTGATCGCAGAGCAGTAGCTTCATTGATTATTGTCCAAAAGAGAGTCTTCAGATCATTAGTGATGTGGTGAAAACTTGTCATATGGACTCGCTCGAGCACCGCCGCAATGTTGGTTGCTTTTCGCTCCAATATTGCTACATGCATGATCAATGTTCTGATGAAATGTCTAGTCTGGTCCCGGATTCCTCAATGTAATACTCGCACTGCAAGCCGCGCACAGTCTTTTATCCTTCAAAATACTTTCGGTCGTATGCGAACATGGAACAGTCTCGAATCTTCTGTCTTTTCTCCGGCATACAATCTGCGAAAGTTTAATGGTGACATACATCGGCGAGTGGTGGCGAGTGTCTTCAAACTTTTGTTCAGTTTTCAGCATATACCATTTTAAACCATAGTTGCGCCCCCCTTTCACCAGAATCCTGGATCCGCCACTGGGTGGGAGTGATCTCAAATTCGAGGGAATATTGTATTATAGTAGAAATTTTATAGGATATCAAATATCAAATATCGAAAATTGTGTTAAAAATATTAAAATCGATCAAATCTTGAATGCAACAGGCAGAGCAAGCTAAATAAAATCAGTTAGCCATGAAACTAAGACGTTCTTCGTTTTCACTTCATATTACTCGTGCACGTCATTCAGTTTAAAAACGCATTGAAATTGCATAATCCAACATAATTTCACAAACAAGTATATCTCTAGTTATGCGGAACTGAAAATAAACACATTTAAAAAAAAATCATCCAATTTACCTTTATGCACATTTTTTTCACAGTAAATTAAATTACGACGAAGTAAAATAGAGCTTTGGTGTATGCAATTTCAAACCTCACTGTCTTAAAATTCAACTCGGAACGTAGGCACCTCTGACGAATAGAACTGAAATAACTATTACTTAAAACAATCATGATTGGAACCAACACAGTTGCTAAGTATTTGCCAACACGCCTCTAAAACTTTATCTGATTTACACGTCTTCAGAGTTAAACATGGATATTATGTTGAAAAAAACTATTTCATGCCACCAAGAAACCTAAATTTTCGAAATACATACATCAAAATCAGATCGAAAATTGCCATCTAAATAGACTACAAAGCGCCTAACACATCTAACTCGAACGAGACTTCCCTATTTGGCGGAAACTGTACGGGGGTACATATTAGCAAAATATTATAGGCTGGCGGAATAATAATTTCTTAATGATTACCTCTTAGGAATAGTTGAAGGAGTTCATTTGGCGGCATCCGAGCGATAAGATGAAATTGAATTGTGTGACTCGAATAAAGGACTCATCGACTTGTCCTCGTTGTTGATCCTTACGACACCAACTCAATTTTGAATTCAATTAATTCCGTTGATACCTTTAAGGAATTATGACGAACATCAAAAAGCCCTAAAACAGCCACAATGGGGCTCTCGACAACAATGTCGCATTGTTTTTTGTTTATTTTCAGAAAGGGGTCGGATCGGGTAGGGATGTGTGCGCGCCCCATGAATATGGCGGGTAGATCCGCTCCGCATATTCCGAGTCCTCGGTTTGTTCCGTTTCTCTATTATACTTTTGCATCAATTTCATACAATTAAGAAATTACCATAGATTTGCATATTCCAAGTGAAGCTGTGGGACGACCGACAAGGGTGTGGATTGCGTTGTTATGACTTTATGGGCCTAGTGCTGATGGAGGGAACTGCGGTATACCGTTTTTTGTATCTTGGTGTATCGAAGGTTTTGTCAAAAGCTACTTCGTTGGAAATGTCGTTGCCTTCTGCCATTTACGAGTTTTACAGCCGCATATAATCCTTGTATAGAAAGCCTTTATCCCGGCCTAGATGCTTTTGTTTTCTAGATAGTAGATACCCCACTGTCTGCAGTCGTATAATCATGCAAAGGGAATGGGTACAAGGATTCAACAAAGAACATTTGCGGACGGCCAAGGACATGCTACAGATTCATGTTAATTTTGTATCTCATAATTTGGAAAGTAATTACCATCATTGCATCTTCCCAAGAAGACCTTAAACTAGTTTAAGTGGGTGTTAATGCCATCTTGGACAGTTTTCAATGGTTTGATTATGGCTGTATAAACGTAATGCGGTGGTAAATTTGCAAAGTTTTCATGTCTTTCGATTGTAATCGATAATTGAGTTTCTTGAGTGCGGAATTTGGATTTATAGTTCAGCATAAAAGAAGAGAGAATTAAAATCGAATGAGATTTCCTTCTGATTTTGGATGAAAGAGAACAGTGCGCCTGGCATATATAATTTAAATAGGATACTTAGCCCTAGTAGAAACTGCTCACCATGTTTTGATACATCATTTCTACGCTTGGAAGATACGGAAATAAATATGCAGAAAGACGTTAATATGTACATATTTAGGCAGTAGTAAGTCGTTATTTTATTTACCGATCGACTCTCAATTAATTCTATGGGCTGCCTGCTCCAGATGGAACGATAAAATGTAGCCCTTGTAGTTCGAAAGAGTGGTGGTTGTTGGTTGGGATCCGATACGATTTCTACATAGTTTTTTTTTTGTTAATATAACGTTCATGCATGTTAGCTATAACCAGAAAAGTCTGTATGTAACCAATAAACATGAAATAAGCATAGAGGAATTATTTCGAAAAAAAATATACTGACAAAATTATATTCGTTTTTCTTAAATGCTTTTGCTGCCAAGAAGAATTTTCCATCTCACAGAAATGTCAAACTTAATTCAACCTAAGGTTTATTTAAGTTAAGTACTGAGTTTAGCTAATCATGACGTTGATCTCGAACTTCTGGACCACTCTTTAGTGGTGCATAACTGAAAAAAAAACAGGAACTTATGTTGCTCAGCACAATAAATAGTACATAAAACTCCAAAGAAAATTGTTCGAGTTAATTGCTAAGAAAATTGAATGAAAATAAATTCTCAATGCTTGTTTTGTACTGCTGTCAGTCCGAGCATCAGAAGTTCATTCAAATTTGGTAAGGGTTCTTCCCACTTTTACAATAAGATCTTTCCAGTGCATTTGGAGCGTGCGATCTTCATGTCCAGCGGAAAGGGTTTTAACAATTTTTAATTTTCAATTAAGTAGGTCTAGCTCCATCCTTAATACTTGAAAATGTAAATTCAAATTTATTGCAGAGTTAAGAAATGAATCAATGGTTGTCATCTATTTTGCCCTATACAACATTTTCAATTTTAATCTCTTAAAACAGTAAGAACGGTTTTATTTTAATTTTGGTTATTTGTGTGATTTGGTTAGTTGGATATTAAGAGTAACATGGTAAAATAGCAGTCCCAATAGAAAAGCGAGTTTATAAAAGTAGAATTTAAAAAATTGTTTCAAAATTTTGAATACCTACTTCTCACTGCTGCTTCTCATCTTAATTGGTGAAAAACAAAGCTCATCAGAACTCTGTGGGTGCACCACTTATCTATAAATGGATTTAGTCGTCGAAAGTTCAACTCAAAGTGCGAAGAGATAATCAGGTGTCACGATAGAGCAGTTCATCAAAAAAGCTCTCTAAATACACGTTTAAGCAATTAATTGTCATCCGCTTATGGGCGGATTGAGCTCTCACCAAATATCCGGGCAGATGGACTCTTGAAATCTTGCACAGGATACCGGACTCATATCAGTCTCCGGATAAATACAATTTGCGAACAGCAACAGCAACAGCAACAACAACAATTATCAGTTTTCGAATTCACTGAACAAAATAATCCTCTTTGAAGGATTCTAGGATTCTCAAATGCATTTATCAGTTCCCATGTTATATAGTACCTTTGTATATATAGTTACTGTCAAAGACACACAATACATACGTGTATACATATGTATGCTCACCCGCCGACTACCCACTCAACCAGTATTCCTGATAACATGATGTGGGACAAAGTGGACTAAATTTCATCCCTGAATTCATTGCGGGACAAATTGAATTGTGTTTTCTGGAAACGGAGTTACATATTTAAGCCGACAAATTGTTACACAGACAAGAAAGGGCAGTTAGGAATCGACAATGGCATCCATTCAATGGGAGGGTGGAACTGATGATGGTCTGCTGCTGCATCTATGTATATTGAACTATGGCTGGCCGACGACGTGGAGTAAAGTGAGCGATTAATATTTTTTCATATTCATTAGAAAATTATGGTTGCGATTAACGTGAGCCTTCGGTGTGCAACATTCAGCTCAATTCACAATTTCCTGACGACGCGACGATTTAAATTTTTCAGCAATTTCAACCGAATTAAAGCCCACGATATCCCCATGCTGCCCTGCAACAATGCAGGCAGAATGTCTGCACAAACGGAAAACAGTTTTGCGGGAAAGTTTTGCAATAACTGTGGAATTTCAAAACCGTCCATAATTCTCGCTTTTTATTTTCACTCCAACAATTAATGGCAGAGCTTTATGCAGAACAAATAGAAGTCTACTGGTCCACCGGAGTTAACGACAAAACGAACTACTTTTAACTTCATTAAGCGTAAACTTTCGCCAAACAGTTTTCCTGCAAAACTCCATACGACAAAAGGAGTTGGGGGAAAACACCTTTGCACCATTCCACCTGCTTAACATAAGCGCTTGCCACAATTTGTGAAATCTCACTCCGGACGGTGGGGGTGGCCGATGGGATCCTTCAAAGCTCAAAGGAAGACCACAACAAGTGGAAAATTATAACGAAGATGTGAATCCAAGCGATATGGAAATTCTGTGGAAAGGGAACATAATTTCTACAATTTTTGCCAACTTTTACCTTTTACGTCCCCTTTCGTATGCTTTCTGTACTTGTAAACCTTTTCGTAACCTTTGCCAAGTACCACCTAAGTTTCTCTGTCCTTTGCGAGCCAGTGAGGAGTCCTTTTAAGAAAACTTTAAAAAAAGTGTTGCGACGTTTCGGCTTTCTTTCGCCCCTCCTTGATTTTCAACCATGCACCTAAAAGTGTAAAAAAAGAAAGAGAAGAAACACCGCCTCGTTTCTCCTTACAAACAAAAGGAAGCTTCTCTCCTGTGATATGGTGGAGTGGAATTCCTGTTGATACTACCTACAAAGAGGTTTTTTTTTATATCCTCGTGTAAATTCTGCGGATTACTTGGAACTCCTTCGCTTTATGCATGACGACCGCGGCGGGCGCCCAACTATCATCTTCCTGCACTTTCACGAAGGAGCAAGACATTTTTTTCTTCTGTGGTTATTGTCGCCGTCGACGAAGCTTGTTGTGCTGGCAGTGTCAACTTGTTTGGAGATGTTTCCTTATTTTGCAATCTGCATCTTCTTGTCTACTTATCCTAGTTAGATTCAGATTTTTTTTTCACAAACCTGAACAAAATTCTTAAAGTAAATGGAGTAAAATGGCTTTGACGGGAAACGTGGGAAGTTCAATTTGGAATTTCATACTCTTGGGACTTATCTTAACTGCTGTTCTTGAATGAACAAACATAGATTAGGGAATTTTTTTTCATACTTGAACTTCTAATTACGTTTCAGAGCTTTTCATGAGGGTCACTAAAGCTGGGTGGCATGAGATCAAAACTGGGAAAGGGGAAACTGGATAAAAGGATATTTTCTTTAAAATAATTCACACATAAATCTCGATAAGCACTGGTAAGGTATAGCGCTGCCGCTGTTGTTGTTGATCGGTTGCCGCTGCTAAAAATCGACAATGTGCTGAGAATGAACGGATGGGGTGCAGATTTGGTATTGCAGTGCAGCATAGCATGCTGATTAGAGATATTCTGGGTCTACTGCAAACCTAAATGCTCTCTGCTTCTGCAGAATGGCCCACAATCACAAAAAGCTTAGCAAACGTAGCTCAATTTCAATCGATTATCTTTTTCGCTATGCAGTCCATATCTCTGCAAACATTTCAAGCAAAACTGGGTAAGGCGACACCTCTGAGTGGAGTTATTGGAGTAAGATTTTTTTTTTCTGAAGTAATATTAGGTTGGCCGCGGCTAACTGATTTCCGACACCGCTCCTTTTATGTCCCGAGCAATAGCATAGCTATTTTCGAGAAATTGTTCGCTTTTTGAGAGGCTGTAATTGTTTGCGTTGCAAATAAACTCTTAATGCCAATTTGGACTTAAACATAAAATTCAAATTTTAAGTCCACTAATTTTTTCTCTTAAACACAATTCTAGACTCTATTTTCACGTAATGCTACAATTTCTATTCTAATTTAATTTGTACCTGTTCAAAAATTTACTTTAATTCACTTAAAATCCACTCGAAGTATATGTTAACCCTAATCCGCTCATCCAGTGACTTCGAGTCACTGTTTCAGCTTTGCGAGTTATTTTTACGAATTTTTGAAAAGGTATTTTTATGACAAAAATATACGGCTATAATTCGTTTCATACGTAATACAAACAGCCTGTGACTCATAGTCACCGTATTGGATTTACATGTAAATAACAGGAAATATCTTCTAAGAAGAGGCTTTTTTGAGATTCAAGTAAATTGGTACCTATCAACTTTTGTTTAAAAAAAAAAGAATAAAAAATAAGTTTTCTTAAGAAATAGGTACATGCAGAAATGGCACAAAGGCAAAAACTTACAAAGGAGAAAATGAGAAGGTCCAATGATAGATTTTGAAGCAAGGACGAGAGTGATTTTGATTATCTGGATTGTAATGAGGAATCGCCCGATGAAATTGAGTTGTCTTCCGATGATAATGATGCTGACCCGTGTAGCCAGATATGTCATAGAAGCGACAAAACAACGACAAATATTTGTCATTTGTCGACAACATTATGTGACAAATATGATTTAAACTACTGTCAGAGTTGACGCCAATTGTCACATAAACAATATTTAAGATTGTCACAGTAATGTTGATAAACTCTATGGCATTTGATTCACTTATATTTGTAACATTTAAATCTCGTCATTTTGTCAAACTTACACGAATTTCTAAAATTTTGTTATTTATTTCTCAAAATTTTATCTTTACTGTAGCGTCCTAAGAAAGATCTTTGTTGCGGATACCCTTAAAATTGAAACTGGAACTATAAAAGGAATTAATAATATAAATTTAACTATATTTTTCCCCGAGTAATTTATTTTCTGATGTCAAATAGTTGGTTAATAACACGACGAACAGTAATCAATCGCACTTTAATAATCAGACATTAGTCATACAACGAAATTTTGTCACAGTTTGTATACAGTTTCTTATGGTATTTTTGTCCATAAGAAATGGTGTTGTTATGGTCGTAGCATACTGTATGCAGCAGTATGCTACACTGAAGCTAGCAACAGCCTGTTACATGTAAGTTATTGCCTATGTGGACGGTACGACCTGATTCAGCTAACCGAACGCCACCTAATTTACACAGAGGAGCGCTTCCATATAGCTACGTTTGGTGACGGAGGAAGAAGAAGAGAACTGAGTTTGTCCTGCATTCCGGAAATACGGAATATTCTTTCAGTTCCAGAGGTAAGATAACTTACCGTTTATTTCCTTTAAAAACTAGCTTCATAAAGATTAGCGTTTTTATCCCTCTATTTTCTACTTAGCTTACATTTTATAATCTTATTAAAGTTTCCACCTGTTTGTTAATATTGGTGAACGAAGAAATTGAAGAGTGATAATCGCACCCAGTCAGGTATCACACCATTTAGAACCAATTGTAGTTGTGCGGAAGAATGGGCGTCACAGGTGCCAGGTGGATGCCCCATGTCCCGGCAGGGTGAACGCTATAAGGTGGAGACCTACATTTTACTAAAGGAAGACGAAAAGGCTGAGGAATACACATCTGAAAGTCGTATTCAGTATCTCTACTGAGCGTGCAAATCCTAGCTAAGGGGGATCTTCAGGTGATTCCAAACAAGGCCACATGGATAACTATCCAACAACAGATCAAACAAGAAAACTGGAAAAAGCTACAGCCATCCTCTGCAACCCATTAGGCATATAATTGACGGCTTGAAACGAAATCCACACTGTCAAAATACGCACTTCGGGGTTAGGCATGCATTACCACGTAAAGAATTACCTCTAAACTCAAAATATTTTTATATTTAAGATTTGATCTCTTTTTGGTCATATTTATGGTACCAGCATCTATATGTACCTACGATGCTTCAAGTATTATTTTCTGGAAGGAATTGCAGTTGAAGTACTGATATATAAAATATTTAGTGACCTACCCACCTAGTTATAGACAGATATATATATTTGCGATAGTGGACGATGAACTAGACTTTTCTGTTTAGGCGCAGGATAGTGTACAGAACGATACGCCCGCATAGTGCTATTTAAGTTAGAGCTTTATGACACGAAACCTAGTAAGTACACGTCATGTAAAGGAAATCCTGGCAGAGCCTTCTAATTTTTTTATTTTTTTCAGGACTAGTTGCTCCGGAAGGCCTTCATGGAGGACTCTCAGTTTAAGGCAAATGCAATTAACACTGTCTCGGGTTTGCTTCCAGTATTTCCTGTCTATAACATTCTTATGCATTAGAGAGAGTAGATTTTTTTGGAATTTTGTTTTCGTTGAGTTTGTACCAACAAAATTTTTGTTGCAAGATTAGCTCCTTTAATTTTGATATGTACATTAGTTTAGTCCGAGGTGTAAATTTATAATGCGGCGGGGGTGAACATAAGACGTAGCAATAAATGATTTTCATATTATAACGTAATGAAGTTCTAGCGTTTATTCTTTCTCTTTCGCTCTCCCGGAGCCCTCCTCGAGTTGATGGTTGAATAGGTTCGCTTTTTCTCTCTTTCAGATCATATAGGAACACTGAAAATACTCTGCCCTCAGTGTCGTTGGGTGGATTGGGCTTTTCGTTTTGGTACGAAAATTGTTTATATATGGCAGGTGACAGTGACAGGTCTTCGTGGAACCCTCCAAACTCTCCACCAATAGCCGAGGCGAGATAGCATGCCGTCCTGCACTTCAACGCTGTCTACCGAGTGTTCTGTCAGCTCATGCTGGCAGTCTGGATTTCACGTCCAAATAAATCGCTCAACATAGATCCATAACAGTGTGGCAAATTATTGTGTGACATTTCGTTTTCACAATAATTTCGTCTTTTTAGTTACAAAATTTTCGACATTAATTGCCGATGACATTAAATGGCTACCCGGGGAATTTACAACTGAAAAATATTTTGGTAAACATAGAACTGAATGGAATGCTGAGCCGTTTGTTCAAGGAAGATCTGTCAGTCATAATGTCATATGATGACAATTGGACAAAGTTGTTTTACCACCTGGAAGGAGTATTGATGACTTCGAGGTTGCGTTCGTACTTTTTTTTCTATAGGACAATTATTGACCTCGTAGTTGAGTTTACGAATAACCATGGAACGGAGAGCTTTCATAGGTCTACTTACTTACGCGGGCACTATAAAATAAGGACTTTTTGAATTGAACGACTTGTAGGATCCAGTTCATGGCCATCCAGTAATCAGGTCAACAATGTCAAATCATAAATTCGACAAAATTTCGCGTTTGATGATATACCAACTATAGAAGGGAAAGAAAACAGAAAGATAGACTTGCACCAATAAGAGACCTCGGGAACTCTGTTAGGAAGAACTTGGGAAAAACGTATGTACCAGGTATCAATCTGACAATTGACGAGCAACTGTTCCTTTTCCGAAGAAGAGTGTCATTCAAGCAGTACATACCTCAAAACCAGATAAATATGGCATGAAGATCTGATGGATATACGATACCGCTACATCCCATTCTTTGTTTGGTAGTCCTTACCTTGGAAATGAAGGAAACAAAAGTGAGTGCAATCTAGGAGAGAATGTGGTGTTGATGCTATCAGAGTTTTAAACCTGAGTTACAATGTGACGCTGTCTGATACTTTGGATCAGATGTGTCATGCATTTTCAGCAAAACGAAGATAAAACAGGTGACCTGTTGTTATTTTCCGCAACCTCATCGATGTTGTGGGTATCGCTGTTATATGTCATTTGGATTAAAAGATATCCAGCTTGGAAATGATCTAAAAAGAATAAAACAAGACCACACTGTCTTTAAGAGATTTAGGAATGGGTCCATAAGAAATGTTGTTGCTGATATACATAGTACTATCTGCAGTTCAGGATTCTCAGCACAATAACGAAAACACCTCACGGAAATGAAAACCATCCTACGTGATCCTTTATGACAAATGTCGAGCTTCGAAACAAACATGTTCCAAATGCAAGATGAATGCCTGCAACGAACATTCCGAAAAATCAGTTTTTTACCACTTATGTAAAGAAAAAAAACATAAGTAATCAACTTAAAAAGTTTTTATTTCATGTATTATTATTGTAAAACTCCTTTGCATTCGCAGTCGAGTAATGAATAACAATTTTCTAACATGGTGACTTTGAGTCATTACCTGGGCGGATTATGGAGAAAATTAACCTGGGCTGATTAGGGTTAATCGAATTAGGAAAAAAAATCTTTCAAAATTCACTTTAAATTCATCTGGTTTATTTGTAGTAGCTATTTCGTTTTTTGCGGGCCTCCACTGGCATTTAGCTTGTTTCCCTGTAAATTAGAGCGAGATAGAAATAATTAATAAAAGAAAAAGTACTACCTGTAATGACATGTAATGAGCGTCAGTGAATCTGCTCATATGGCAAATAATTGGGTTTAAATACTTCCAGATATGAGTGAGTTTTGTTTTTGGATAAAGTCTAGATCATAAACGATCTGAAACTTTACCATTGCTTTGTTTTTAAACCAATACCTTTTTTACTTTTAGCTAATAATCCTTGATGGGGCTTAAACATCGAGGGAGGATTATGTGTATCGTCATCGTGGGATAGTGAGTTTTAGTATTTTAAGTTTTGTTTTAATTATTTAGTTCCGAGGCGGAACACTAACATATTTCATCTTTGGGACTACTAACTAACCGAGAACTCCGTCGGAGGACATTATCTCTGCCTTTAGGGTGTAACATGTTGTTGGTCCTCTGGAAACACCTTCTAATTTACTGTTTGTTTTGTAAAAGTAACTATGACATATGGAAGAGACGAACTCATAGTCTTAAAATTTACGCCTCTACAAATTAAGGCCTGGGTTTAACTAATTGCTTGCTTTGACTGTATACTCACACACCCGAAACTACACTGCACTTAGCATCCTGCTCCTTCTTTTTCCCACTCTCTCACCTAATTGTAAGAAAATCATTTACGTGACTGAAGTGCGACTGTGAAACATAAAATACGAGGTCGAGTTGTTCATGGCGACATGGCGCCCCTCATTCCATTTTAACCAAATCTTCTCAAAGGCCCCTTGCTATGCTTTTATACCCTGAATAGTATTCAAGGCGTCGCGGCTCGGCGGAATGGGGAGTAATAGCTGGTACGCCTTCCCTACTTTCTTAGTGCAGACGAAAGATTTGTGCGGTGAAAAAGTGAAATTTAATTAAACTGTGTCAACTGATGTGGCAAAAAGTCATCAAATATGAGTTTTCCAGATGAGTATTGAGTGTGCCGGCGTGAATACGTATAAAAAAAATCGCAATT
Organism: Dioctria linearis; assembly: GCA_963930735.1. NCBI lineage: Eukaryota > Metazoa > Arthropoda > Insecta > Diptera > Asilidae > Dioctria > Dioctria linearis. The sequence continues at coordinate 213,841,700 of OZ005743.1, forward strand.
GTCTATGTGTATATGTACCCCAAGATCAGGCAACAGTTGTCTACTTTACGACAAGAAATGGGATGATGATTTCTGAAATTCTTTGGCATAATGTAGCCATGTAGAAGTTCCATGTCAAAGGTGAAGAAAATGTTTAACGGGACGTCATTCTCTACGTCCATATCACTCGCTTAGAAGCTCCCCGCAGGACGGAGGAAGAGGGTATGGTGAAAGTGTGATGCTTACCTGTGCCGACAGGAGTGATAACGACTCAAGCTGTTGCGTTTCTCAGTAGAATAGAATGGAGAAATCGTGGGTGGATGAAGGTAATATTGTTCGTTCGAAAGCGGCGGGTGTCTTCTTTTCTGTGCCAATTATATGTGAATTGTGGTTGAAGGAAATTTACTTGGTTGGGTATCTGTTGTGACATGGAAGACTGTCACATTTCGAAGCGTTTTAAGAAAAGCGATCATAGAAAATTTATAGGCACGCACCCATCATTAAACTCCTCAGGTCTTTGCCCGCATTCCTCTGTCCTGGCCATCTTTCTATGTGTATACTGATGAGACTCCCCCCAAACACCCAATCCAAATACGTCTAGCTCAACAACATGACTTCTACCTCACCATTTGCGCTCCCAAGTCGCCCCGAGTTATCCTTTTATCTTTATTTTAGACTCGTCTCAAGTTGCACCCTTCTGCAGTAATTAATATTAAAAGGTTCATTAAAGGGATGTGAAGTCCTTTGTGTTTGTCAAAACGCTTCGCTCGCGAGCTTTTCAATGTCAGAATAAAGCTTCCCGTTGGATTTGAATAGAAGGCCTCCACAGCCTCAGTCGTTCGGGCTATGCTAGCACAATAGCCTCACGGAGACAGAATGCGGCGAGCAATACGCAAAATGGAGGAAATTAAAACGCGAAACGGCGGATAATTTGCTGCAATGGTGGCGTAATTATCGCATTATCTCTGACAATTTTCTAACCAAGTGGAAGAGTGGGCCCCTTTGTATGCATTTGAGATTTGAGAATTTAATGCGACTCTTTAAGTCGACGAAAATATTTTTGAGCATCGAATTTTTTTGGTTTGCGAATCTTGTCGTACTTTTGGCATTACGACTTGAACCTCGGCCAAACACGATATAATTCTTTGCAGATAGTAAACTAGACTTTGTGGTTGAATGGAATTTTTAACTTTAACATTTTTCGCAGTTGTAGGGATTTGAATCTATGTATTAAAAAGTAAATTTTCATGAGTCAAAATGGAATTTTATGTTTTCCACATTTTTAAAATTGTTAAGTATTTGCTAGGTCTGAACAAATGCTTGAAAACTTAGTGGTAAAAGCTTCTAAAGGAATACGATGGTAGCTTGAATGCTATTTATCATCGAATTTTCAGATCTTGAATATTTAGTATAGGTAGGTACAGTGTTGCCAGACTACGGAATATCCACCTGAGGATACTTAATCTACTTAATGATTTGCATTTTCTTTACATCAATGAAGAACTCTGAAAATCTATGGAATATAAAAATAAAAATTAACAAAACAAAGTTTTTAATTTTAATACTGATTCAAACAATGAGTGAAGATAGGTAAATCATAATGATGTAAATAGAAATGATAATGATTGATAGAAATAACAGGAATAGCAATAGAGTGATAGTTGATGATATTTGGTTGAAATTATGATAACAGTGGTAGCGGTGATAGAAATTTTGACAATTGATAATGATTGATGTGATCATAGTGATGATAGTGGTGGCAGTGATAGTGGTAGTGAAGGTACCTTTTGCAAACATAATTTCAGCCTTTAAAAAAGTAGACGTATTCCCTTAATAAGAAATTTTTCATAGACATATGTAGGTCCTTTGCCGAGCTCAGTGACAGACAAACCAGACCCAAAAAATATAGATTTTTTCCCTTATATTTAGAACAACTTTTAACATTTTATTTAAATGCAATATTTTTTTTCCAATTTAAAATACATTCATCAGGACACTGTTACAATTTCTTCTACATTAAGTCATTAATTTATTGAAACAGTTCTATTAATTTCGTAAATCCTCCAACATCGTTCGGAAAGTTTTCGATCTCTAAACAGCTTTGAAGTTAACTAACAAGTGGGATAAAGAAAAAAATATTCCTAAAAGTATAAAGCTTGGATCGGACATTCTTTCAGCGCTACAGGTACATCTGAAAAGGAAGAGGGATCCAGAAGGAAGAGAGCCATGGATGACACTGAAGAGTTAATAAATGATAATTCTGAAACTAGATCAGAGACTTCAGAGCTTGATGAACAAAAAAGATCCTTCGAAGAAGCAACAAAGCATCAGAGTAAAGCAACTAAGCATATTTTGGTGTAATTCGCATCACGAGCAGATAAGATATTTTTTATGTAGATAAAGCGGTTGGATCTTCAAATTGTGATAGAAATATCGACATAATTTTTTTTTGCAAGACGTGAGAAATTTTCATTATGCCAGAAGTCCATAATATGGTACAAAAGGAAATAAAAAAGGTACTGAGAACCCCACTCTTTCTTGGAACGACTAAGCGGCAGTAAGGTATTACAGAAATTTGTTTTAGACTTTCGTCACTCAACGTAAGATAGTATACTTCTTATTAATAGATTTAACTTTATTTTTATTTTTTAGTATCTATAGATTTTCCTTTAGGATTTCGACAATTTTCGTTTTTTAGCTTCTGCTTCTTATGTATTTATATCATATATCAATATATCATTTCACTCCACTTATGCTGAGAAGTTATCTAAACACAAACTCTTCATATATTATTCCCTAAACTAATTTGAATGACCCGGTTTTGATGGGTCAGATGCTGCCTCTTCTACACTTAATTGCTCTTAATTCAATGCATGGACAACTGACAATGAGAATATGCATTTGTATTTTAAGTTTTTATTTGTTTATTTTAGAGTTTAAATAATTAAATAGGAAAAATAATGAAAAAAATAGGAAAATATTAAACTCAGCGGAAACAACGTTTATTATCAAAGTATGGAGAACTGGAATTTTTTTTTCATTTTCCGCTCCAAATCTTGAATTTGTCGTATATTTACAATTAATTGTTGCCATTTAGCCTGCATTAAACCTAATATATTTGTCACTTCCATTTCCAGATTGTTTACGCTTAAAAATCTGACAACTGAATTGAATTGTCAAAGTCCAGTTTGTCACATCATTGCCCTCTTTTATGTCTTTTAGGGGTCCTTTAATATCTAGATATTCGGAATACCTAGATGTGAATATCTAGACATCGATACGAAATTCGGATGAGATGAATTTAACCATAAATATACTGAATCCTTGATTTTCCTCTGAAGCAATTTATTTCTACATTTAAGAGTAACTTTAAACGCAACATAGACATATGTATTTACCCCGTCAAAATCAAAACAGTATTAGCCCGTGAACGAGGCTTTCCGACGCTGTATATATATTATATTTATATTATGTTTTAATTTATGTAATGCTTTAAAAAAATTAGGCTCACAGCACAGTTACATCGGTCCGATGAGGATTACTATTCTATCAAGTGTATCATGCAAGAGAGACAAAGAAAAAATGGTCAACATTTTAGTGTGCTATTTGGCTTTATATTTATTTACCATATATTTCTCCTGCGCATTTTCTTGGGAATTTTTAATCAGAATTTTTATGCGCTGATGTTGCCAACAACAGCACAAAATAGCTGATTGATTCGGTTATCTGGTCCACTAACTACTTTAATCAGCCTTGCTAGCTTACTCCTAAAATGATAATTTTTCTTAGAAACTTTGTATGCGTTAGTTTTGGAACATTATGGTCGATAACGTTTCCGGAAACAAAAAATTTACACAGAAATTGGGAGTAAAATGGATTTTGAAATTCCTAACCAGACTGAAATAGAAATTAAATTTTTCAAAAGGATCTTTGATGCAACTCATGTATGTGCCACACTGCGCACTCGACTTCATTTAATAAAAAATTAAGTCAGTATTGTGCCTCAGGCACCAAATGCCCCGTATTACAGCCATAACTCAATGTCCTGACCCTGAAAAAACAAAGCTATTCATTTCAATTTAACTTAAGTTAAACTTCGTTCAAATTCATTCTCACATATTAGAATAAAATGCAAAATTAATTGTAGTTTATTATAAGACACACATTCCAGTCGCACGGTATGCCTACTTACATGCATGAAGTATCTTCTTCCTCTTCGCATGTACACAATACATACATATAATGCTTCAATTCCAGCAAATTGCATACACATAGGTACAGTTATTCTTGCCGCCTTTAAATTAATATTTTAAGACGACTGTGGTCAGATTACAGTTTCTGGAATTCTTACGTACGTTTTTCCATCGAGTGATACTCGGGTATGTATATTTCTTCTTAAAAAGTGAAGGTTCTTTAAACAAGGATATTTGTTTTGCAAATAATTAACAAATTAAATAATTTATTATTTGCGGATAAATTCGAAAAAGGAGTTTTCTTTTCTTTTCTTTTTATACTGTCTGCTCGGAGCATGGCACACTTAACGCATAACATCATTGTGGAGACAGTCTACTGTCTTGTAGGGTATTAAGCTGACCATTTTCAGAAACTCTTTATTTAGCGGATGAAAAAAAAGATACGTAACGGCAGTGGCGCACCCAAGATTTGTCTCTATGGGGGGGGGGGGGGGGCACTGATTCTTTTGAAGGTCTTAAATTTCAAGTTTTATGTGCTAAAATCTCAGCAGGGATAAAGCGGTTGTTTTCCTTATCTTCAATAAATTAATCATATTTTCATTCATAAACAATGGAATTTTTTCATTTATTTATTGTATTGTGTCTGAAAATGACAAAAAATTTACAAAATAATCTTTCTATCGGTATATCCGTACATTTACCTAAATTTTACTTACCTCAATAAATACTTTGTTATATTTAAAATATTAAATATGGAATAAAAAAAACGGAAAATCTCATTGGTCGTATAGGCGATCGAGGATAGCTTTCCCAAGATGTATGGTTCGTAACCATGCCACTAAATATCGCTAAATATTGTAATTTTGTATGCTTATCTAACTATTAAAAGAAGTAAATGTGGTTGTTGTCAGATAACATAAATATAGTTCACGTGGTGTGTAAAATGTTAAGAAATATATAGTTATACTAGTTCCGGGTAAATTTTGTATGCCTTTTTCGGTGGGATGAAACAGTAGAACCTTTATATCTTATCATTTGAAAAATTCCAATGTATCCTTGATTTAAATATAAAAATTTGAGATGTACTACTACGAAACTGATACATGCAGCAACTACCTACTTTTCGCCGATTTCCTTCCGTATCATATTCAATAGTTCTCCTCTATGCGAGAAGTTATGAGTCTTTTTTTTCTGTAACTAAATTTTTGAAATTACCTTTTCAGTAGTTTATTCTAAGCTGTTCTGCTATATGAAATATACTGTGCATTAGTTAAGTCTCGCTTTTATCGCCAGCGAATGTATGGGAGAGTGTAGCTCGCTACGTCACCGCGTTCTTATGCAGTCTCCAAATATATAGTAAAACACGAAATTTTGGTTTTCGAACTGTATTTGGAATTTTTATGAAAACGGAGTGTACAAAATATGAGCTCTCCATCTCGACGCCTTCTCAGGTAGCTACCAAGTATTTAGTGAAAAACAAAAGTCTTGTAGGGCAACATGCTTGGATTTATCATTAGATGTTCAAAATCATTCAAAAGTGTATTCACATTTAAAACATTATATTATTATTTATTATTTAATAATGAACCAAAAAAAAAAAAAAACATAATAAGCTGTGATATGACATTGATCTGTTTTCAGATAGTCGCTTCTCTCTTCGACGCATTGTCCTAAGTCAATTACAAAGTAATTTTAATTAGCTCCTTCAATTAATCTTGGCAATATTTTGAATTAACGTTTGAATTGACCATCCTGGATCCATTTTATTCCTTTTCATTTAATTTAATTATAGTATCCTTCACCTTTTAGTTAGTATTTTTGATTTCTCTTATAATTTTTTAGTTTATATTTATTTTTGATTTGTATGCTTCTTGTATATATGTTTCGTAGTTAGTAGTTTGCTTACTTTAGTTTAGATTAAGTAGGTTAGTTTTGTATCACTGTATAAATTGCTGAGTATAGTAGCTATATTTCACACTCAAAGTATGGATTTTACTCTTTTCTTATATGGATTTTGTAATACATTATTTCTTCTTCTTAAAATTTTGAAGTTAAGCTTTTTTGTGTTCAAACAAGTTAACCGGTAGCAAATAAGTGCTATTTTCTGTTTGCTATCGCTTGAATTTCTTTAATAAATAAATAAAATAAATATATAAACACTAAAACAACGTAAAACCCAATTTAGTCCACATCTGGTATGGCATCCCTACGAAGATATTGCCCGATTGATCCCATTTTTTTTTAATTTTTTTTAATTTTTTTTTAAGAAAGTCCCGCGTACAAAATTTCAGCTCTCTACGTCGACGTATAGTATAAACCTAATGTATAGTGAAAACCTAAAGTTTTGCATGGCAACACCAAAAATAAGTCGCCCGATTTAGTCCACTTTTGAACTTGTATTTGCGATTTTCATGAAAACGCCGTGCACAAAATTTGAGCGGTCCCCGTAAACGCGTTCTGAGGCAGTTTTTTAGATCTCGACAACAGCACCATCTTTCGTGTCCAAAACTTTCCTATCTTTCAAGCAGGAACCAACTAAAAACATTCGTAAAATTTCATTGTAATCGGTTGGGCGGTTTCAGAGATTAACTTGTACAAACACAGTGACACGTGATTTTTATATATTAAGAAGATAAGTGAACAATTTTTACTTGAAATAAGATAAGTTGAGATCTAACGGCAAGAAATGTTGAGTAATGCAAAGCAAAAAATTCATCTCTCTGCAGATGTTGATACAATTTCAGAGTTGACATACTTTTTCAAAGTACAAAATTTTCAGGTAAGTAGGTACTGAAAATTTCGACAATCAGAATTTAATGAAATTGTTAACCCCCTTTTTTCTTTTCCTCAAGCAAATGTGCGTACTGACACCAACATTTTCACTTCTTTGAAAGAGATGTCCACTTCAATTAAATGAACTTTTCGACTCACCAGTGCAGGATGAACGTACTTCAGATCATATGTATTTTATTATGCCGAGGATCCGGGGAACCAACAATGGGAGCTTTATGCGGAGCTGATATATCCATTCGTATATGAAACTGCCAAAAAGATTGTCACTTACTCTAAAGCGGCCCATAAAGTCTTCAATTATTTGACCAACCTCAAATTGATCAATTAGTTAATCAATCTATCAACCAGCACATACCCGTCTGAAATCGGTATCAACTTAAAATTCTTACCGTGTTTTCTAAAGTGTGAGTTGAGATGGATCAGAGAGCAAATTGTGTGCATTATGTGTTCAAACGCCACACATACACAGTGATAAGTTGACATCCAACCACAAGTTTTTGTGCGAGAACCATCAACATAACAATTTGCATTTTGCAGTACAACTTACTCAACCGCCACATACGCGGAATCAACTTCAAATTGTAGGAAAGTTTATCAATTAGTTGAAGTATTTGTGAGCTACTTAAAGGACAATTGAAATTGCGACGTAAATAAATAAATGAAATCATATTAAGTTGCCAATTGGTCATTCCATAACGCATAGAAACATTGCTGGTAGAGCAAAATGGATTGGACAACCACGCATTATATTAACAGTTATTTTGATATTTGTATGTCCGTCAATCTGTCTATCTGTATTTTCAATAAAATCAAAACAGAGATTTTCGGAGGAGCCCCATCAAATATCTGAGACTTGTCGCTAACCCCTTCTTAGAGATAAATTGAAGCTAATTTTTGTTACTTAATTTTTTTTAATTCAACGGAGAAAAATTATTAATCATATCGTGAAATAAAAAATAACAGAAGTGCTTTTTATTTAGGATGATTAATGCCGTTTTTGTGATTAGCGTTTTCTGAGATCGATTGGAAATTTACATCTGGTTTTCGTTTTTGAAAAGCGTGCAGCACCTGAAGGAAAACTAAAGCTCCAATGGTGCTGCTGATGAAGGATTGGAGTTAGAGTTTTCGTTCAATAAACAGAAATGGCAGTCGTGTCTCAGAAGTTTCTTGAAAAGTTTTCCGTTGACTCGTTCAGGGGTATACATATGCTTTATAAATTTAGAAGCTCGTAAATAATGAAGTTTCTCTATTTTTGTTTTTTTAGAAAATTTGTGATTGTTTTTGTTTTTTTATTAAGACACTAATGGCGGATATTTGTTAAAAAACAAAAAGCACAAAAATAATATGGACGTTTTCCCAAAGTTAAACGGAAAAGCGTACCTAATTAAAAGAAACATTTAGTAACTCAGAAAACATGCAATATCACGCATACCTCCTCCTCCTATTGAGCTTTTCTAAAGACTTTATTTCAACTTATTAACTTAAAGGAAATTATAATTTTTGGTGAATAAGGTGTTTTTTTTATTAGGTTAACTTATTTTGAGATTCTCTGAAATGCCCTAGAGTTCTATTCGCACTTAGCGAGAGAGTATTTTTTTCTTTTTCATTGAGAGTAAAAAGAGGTTCGCAGCTCTTGAAGCGAGGGTAATTAGCACAGACACAAAACTCCCCCAGAATCATTATTTTATCGTTTGTGTGAGCTGCCATCGCCATCTATTGGTAGCTTTGTTTGAGTTACGCCTAACCTTCTTATGTGCCCTTGCATGTGGCATAAATTAAATGTTTATTCAAGATGGCTTCCATTTGGGTCAAAAATATTTTCATCTCATAAGATCTCAAACGATATTCAAAAATTATTCGGCGTGGATGCAACTTCACACATAGAGCCGACTGCCACCTCCCAAAGTCCACCAAAAAGGAGACTTTAGAATGAATATAAAAGCAGCCTTTGAGATAAGATTTTCGAAAAGGTGCATATATTGAGTTAATTTTGAAAATATGCGTGTAAATCAATACCACTACAAGTCACAATTCTTCTAGTCTAGTTCTTTTATTTTCGAGACTCATCTTGTCCTGCTGAGCATGACAGCATAATCTAACTATGTCTGATGCTTGAAAAAAAGGTTATGATACTGTTACCCCCAAGCAATAGACTTGCCTTTAACATAAGCTTAGGAGCAGAGAAGAGTTGTGGGCACATATATATGTATTGCTCCTAACATTTAAGACATCTGAGATAAATTTTCAGACGAAGGTTGATACATATCATACGCGGTATCCAATAATTAGGCTTGGAATTATGAGAGGAGATGGACCGGAGGGTTTGAACAATTTTACATACATATGAATATATATGGATGTATTATAATCCAACGCATAGCTAGTTTGGGTAAAACTGCTATGATATAACAAGATTATCGGATTTTGTCTACATTGAAATTGTAATTCGATTTTGTAGTCTGTTTCCCACTCTGAGAAAATTCTTGTCGTAAAGAAAAGGACTGCTTCGAGGAAAGAATTCTTTTGATTTCTTTCTGAAAGGATGTCTGGTGCTTCAGATTTTTGGCTTGATTATTATTTCTTGCAGCTAGCTACCACAGGCTTTAAACTTTCGAAAAGTTTTTGGCATTTGAAGTGAATCTTTAATAGCGTCCAATAATTTGGAATAGAGTTTAATAATAAATTGCAGTAACTGGTGGAAATTTCTGGAGATATTGATAGATGCGCATAGATAAAAAAAGGTTGAATGATGAACTTAAGCTGCACAATCTGATCTCCTAGTTATTATTTTGATATATTTGATATTATATACTGCTCCAACATCCTCATCCTTATAATTTTCACTCTGCCTTTCGATGGTGGCGTGTACGTTAATAAATGACTTATCGTAACTTTAGAACTTGTGATAGTTTGAAGATGAATTAAACCAACAAAAAAGAAATAAAAATATCTCAAAATGCATTAGCCTTTGGAAATAGCCCAATATTGGCGCAAGTGTTGCCTCGATAGCATAATTTTTAAACAGAGCCTATTTCTCTACTATCACAGATAAAGATCTGCAGTAAGACCCTAGTTAAATTTCTATTTCAATTTGTAGACAGTACTCTTTTACAAAATGTTTAACGAAAAACTTAGTTGGCGGTCAGGTCAAGAGATTGCCCACACAAAAATAAACGGAAAAAAATTGGCCTTCAACATCACAACGTAGACCAGGCCCTACAATAGTAAGAACTTTTTATATAAAAAGATCATTTTATGAGCTAAAAGTTATCGTACGAAACCGGATTAATGGGGACCTACCATTTCCGTCTCGTAAACCCTGCGAGGGAGTAGACATTAAGTAAAACGTGGATACTTTAGTGATTGTGTCCTTCATAACAATTTCAATATTTATAAAAGTGTCTATTGTTGCTTTTGTAATTCTATTCATTGTTCTATTTCTTCCATTAGCTCGTTTCTCTCGAATTTCAAATATAAATCAAAATATCATTAAAAATATGATTAAGGAACACAAACTTCGCATTAACAAGAAAAATATCGTGTTATCTGTATAATTCCCCTTCTTTCTGGGGAGATAACTCCGGCCAAGTACCCCTTACTGTTTTTAATGGTCACTAATTTACAAAAATCCAATTAAGTCGGCAACACCCCGGAGAAAATTTCGGATTCCATCACGAGCCATCTTAGTGCCGTGCCGCAAAAAGAAACTTGGAGAGTACCCGAGCAAAAATGCCTGAAAATAATAAAGGGAGGTTGCCGCCCCCACAAGATTAGAACATCAGTGCCAGTACGGTATTCATCCTCCCGGTTGTCCCTCAGTCAGGGGACGTTGGTCGTTGTTCCCTAAAAAAAAAACTCCATCCTAATTGCATTAAATTTAATTCTTGGACATTAAAAAATCTTTCACTTAGTGCAGATAAGGATAAACAGATCCAGGGCACCACTTCTCGGGATGAGGACTGAAAAAAATCAACCCTCCGAAGGAAGTGTGGTGTTTTTCATCACAGGGCAGTTTGCAATTGTCTTGGCTGCTCTAATAATTGTTGCTGGATAGCCTGGCACTCACAAAAATGTCTCAAGGAAGTACCGTGGTTGAGGGTGGGGTGCGGGAACAACAGGATAACCAGTAAACACCCCGGGGACGATCCATTTATAATTCCGTAACTGTTTGAACAAGAATATTACTAATTAAGCGCAATAATGAGTCCAATTTTTTGCCGCTTCCGATTCACGTCCCTGGATTGTCTTGCTTTTGTCCAGCCCCATAGCTCCGGCGGCTCCCCTTTCAGAAGTTTGTTTAGGCGAGAAGTAAGAGAAAGGGCGATTTTAGCTGCCACCCGCTAGTAAAGGGATTGAGGGGGGTGATTAAATAAAAATGTGATTTCATAGGAAAGAGTTTCGTCTGGCCTTCCATCCATGGCGAGTAGTTGTGAGCGTAACGTGTCTTGTATGCCGCATAACTTGGTGTAATTATTCCATCGGGTCCTGTGAAGTAAAGGCACGGATAACGTCCCGTATTAGACATTCAACGGATGCTCGACGTAAAGTAATGCCGGCAACCGTAAAAACTTCCTGAACGGATTGTAGTTCCACTGTCTTCTCTACGTAATCTCCACTGAAGGCGGACATCGTTCTCTTTAATTGGACTAATTTAACATTTTTAATTTAAAGCAACTTCTTGCATAGCCAGCAAGCTCCGAAGAGCCACCCAACCATGGGCTTAATTAAGACGCCGACTTAGCTGGAAGATACTTAAGGATGATTTCGGATATTAAGTTCGGCCAATGTCGGGTCATTATTTAAATTGAATAAGGGACTAAAGCGGCAGGATAACGCCCCGCCAGAAATTGTTTTTGATTAATGCACTAGTGACTATGACAGAAATATACTGCCCTGTGCAAATAACCGACTCCTTAAAATGTATACAAAAACAAGGCTACCATAGTGATGTTAATGGTCAGTTCAATGTTCATTCTGCAAAAAAAAAGGACTATGGGGGCGGCCAGAGAGTCAGTCAAGTCAAATGAGCATTAAGTCCAGGGTGTCATGCTTGGCATTGTAAAATGTAATTTGGTTGGAGCTGCATTTGATTGACTATCGGACTGCATCCCACAAATTTTTCAACTTTAAACAGCTTAAAACTTGCGTGCATACCAGTGATATCCAGGTCAGAAATTGTTTTCAATAATAGGAACACATTTGGAACTTGACCTTTTTCTAATCCTAAAGGTACTAGCCAATGCTTTATGGAACAACCGCTTGCCTCTGGAATTTTGCACTTCATTAATTCACGAGCAAATCATTCTTGCCGAATCAATTTGTCTGACACCTGTCAGAATTCAGTTCAAATTATGAAAACAGTTGACTTCCGGAGTGGTTTGCATGAACCCTAAGATTATTGCAATGCACTTGTCAACAAAGTCCTGACGCTTTATTTGAGTCCGTTTGTATTTATCTAGGCGTGTGTCTGAACTACTTTCCCATTTATATTTTCCCCAAAACTTAAGAATACCAAAGAAAGTCATCAGATCCCTGAAGTCGAACGGTAAGCTTTTGAGAAATTCAATGCGGGCATTAACAGGTAGTCACGACAGAAATGACCCACCCTATCCGGGTATCAGGTATATAGTGTGACTCGTACTTTCTTTGCCAGAAACTCCTAAGGGGCATCCTTGAGGTTGCTTCGATCGCACAGGCTTGGTCGCCCTTAAAACTACGAATATACTCACAAGTTAAGTGTAGGGTTATGTTTGGTTTTTGTAGATTGATACCTGGGATTACCTTCCAACGTTTGAGAATAGGGCGTTAGGCAGTTCTGGCAGTTCGAGGAGAGTGAGAGGGAATCCTTTGTATCTATTTCACTATAAACAGGGTTATTCATGTCAGCCGGGATTTACTGATGATGTTATGGGCTATCTTTAGCTGCTCACGTGTACAATTGTACACATATATGTACATATATATATTTGTATGTATTTTGTGAGAACTTCTTAACCTGTTGGGCCACAGTCAGGCGCAATTTTATGCTACGCATTACTTGGGCTTCCTCGAGTGTTTACTGGGGCTTTTGTCGAGTCCCTTTCACTTTGTACTTTTACGAGTTACTTCTCATTTGATTTATACGAGTTCTCATGAGATTTATACTGTGAGAGGTAAATAAAGAGGGGCCATTATTTCGGCAAATACTTCCGTTGGAGGCACTTAAGATATAGGTGAGTGTGCTTTGGTAATGTTTTCGGTCAGTGCAAAGGCATGAAAACATAATTGATACAGTTGCAAGAAATCATTGACTTTTGGTCATTTTCTTAAAGGTTTCAAGTAAGATGATTGCACATAATTTTTCAGAAAAGGAGTGCTTGGATGTAGTACAGGAATAATACTATGAATTTCACTAAAAATTAGAAAAATATTTTATGACTGAGAGTACTTTTATTCTTAGCCCAATTAAGACTATTCTAACATTTTAACTATTAACTATGGAGCTGACATGAACCAAAAAGAATCGGTGATATGCTAGTCTGAGAGCTCTATCAAATTATTTAAACATTTTTAAAAAAATGTGTAGGTCTTAATTACTTATATAGGATTTTCTATTGCAAATGACTTACCCCACTTTTGTCTATATTGTCCAGTAAAATTAGGTATTCATTTTCACTTGGCTCCTGAATACGGTTGTGGAGTCAGACTACCTACAAAATTTGGGAGGAGATGTGGCCATTACAGCTTGACTGGTTTTATTGAAATTAAAAAAATTACTAAAACTATGAAAGAAAAGGGATTAAAATTTAAAAGCTTAGAAGATAAGATATACAGATTATGCGAGAGATAATTACACGATGCGCATGATATATATGCCCTTCCCTCAACAATTTTTTCTCATTTCTCATCTTTCACTTAAAACGTGCTAATTATTATCTTGAGACATTGTTTTTAATGAAGTTATAGACATTGGTTAACTTTTCGATAATCCTTTTACAGTATTTAGAGTAGATCGGAATTTGAACTTAAATATGTACCTTATATAGAAATATGAAAATAAATACATAATATCCCAACTAAAAATTTGTGCTTTATAAACGCTGAGAGAATGCATATAAAGTTGCGTATGATGCATAATTTTAAGCATTATAGATGCGCCATTTAGCTTTAAAAAGTTTGTATTTTTGCTGTAAAAGCGCCTTCGGTGCTTCATTATAAAGCCTATTTTAGTTTTATGAATGTTGTATAGAGTCATTCGGGATGCTATAATAAATTTTCATTCATGCTATAGAGCTTGTATAATTATTCTATAAATTGTTTATAAGATTATAATAGTGCTTCTATATATAGTGTTCCAATGAAATTGTGATGAAGCTTTCATAGTGCGTGTATAATGTATAATTAAAAAAAAAAAAAAAATATTTGTCAGCTTGTTTTCTTTATTACTCTCACTTCATTTTGTGTTTTTCCCCCGATTTCGTATAATCCAGTTATGTATGTATTTGGTACCTTTTGTTGAATTAAATTTTTACTTTATTTGAAATTTAATAATTCTTACCTTGGTATAACTCGAACCCGGACCTGCAGTTCCATAGACAACGACGTTGACCATTCAGCTATCTGATCCTCAAGCACTACTCCATGAAAATTCCAATATAAGCCGTCTTATTTAAGCATTATTATAATCCTATAGAACAGGTGTGGGCAGACTTTTCCAGGGTACGGGCTACTTCTAATTTATTCAAGGTGTTGCGGTCCACTCAGTGACGAAGGTGTGGTGAGCTAAAAAAAAGGTCTACTCAAATAAAAATGTACCTATGTATTTCTTTTGCAGTGTCATAAGAAAAATTATTAATAAACCTATTTCATTTGGCAATGGAGTTTGGGGTCTGGGATAATTGATTTAATGATAACTATTTTTTTACATAATTCCCATCCATATAGTTTAAAATTATGAAAGTATTTTATAAGTTCTAGCGCAGGCTGAAGTATTTCACTACTACACTTAAGTATTACCTGCTTTCTATACATAATTCTTCCTCTCGTTTTAACATTAGGACGATTTCGTTTTTTGCGCTTCAAATATAAATGTTGAAAGAATAATCATTTCTTTAGCTAAATTTTTTCTGAATTGTATAATATACTCATTGTAAAAGGAATCTATTTTGTTGTTAAAATCTTCCACTGAGAATTTAATTCTTCAATGGATACCTTTTTATGTCGTTTCTGTTCACAACATTTTTAGCACAATAGATTTGTAATCAATCGAAAACAAAAATTGAAAATTGGTGGATTGTACAATGTTACCTCAAATAGTGGTAAATCTACTACCTTAGTCATAAATAATAATAATAATTTATAAACAATATTATCGCTATACAATACCACAACCTTACATTTACAAGTTCACAAATATATAAATTTTAAAATGTATAATATTTCTATATTTTTAATATATTGCATACAACTTTTTTAAAACACATAAAATATTTTTCACTTATTAATTCAGTCGGAAGTTCATTAAATTTCTTGAGACGCATATACCATTGAATTCTGTGTACTCGATCTATTGTATAATTGTAGTTTGAAGTTCTCCGACGCTCCTCTTCGATTATATGGTTGAACTTCTGCCATCCATTTAGAAGATTTTCCGCAACCAACACATTTTTAATTTTGAACATAAAAAGCAATATATTTAGCCCAATTCTTTGTTTAATATCAAGCCATAATAAAGAATTTTACATACTACTAATAGGAGTGAAACGATTACAACGTAGAATTGCACACATTGCCTTATTTTGTATTTTTTGTTATGGGCTCAAACCGCCTTGATTACATATAAACAACATTGTAGAACAATATTCAAAATTTGGTTTTATAATACTGTTGTAAATATTTATCGCAGTAGCCATCGTAACTTTCTCTCTAAATCTATTCAAAAATCCAATCTTTTTACCAATTGTTTTAGCAATATAGTTTATATGTAATTTAAAATATAACATTTTATCAAAAATCACTCCTAAGTATTTATATTAATTCCATTAGTTCACCATGCATTTCAACACACACATTCGTATTACTATTTATCGACATAACTTTTGCTTTACTTATATTCAGTTTCAATTAATTCATCTGTAACCAGTCAAACAATAATTCTAAATCTCGTTCTATTATTATTTTGAATTCATTTGTGTCTTTCCCTGATATATAGAATCGTTAGCAAAAATTACCTACGATTTTGAGAATTTCACATATGTAATAAACAAGATAGTTCCAATTACTGATCCTTGTGGAACGCCCACCGATAATTCTATTTTACTAAAAACTGTATTATTAATATTGGTGCTTTGCCTTCTTCCATACAAGTAGCTATGAAACCATTGAAATTCCTTCCGACGAATTGCAAATTTTGCTAATTTATTTAATAAAATTCCCCGGTCTACAGTCTTAAATGCTTTTCTTAGGACTAAAAACACAGCGAACCTATTTGAGGCATCTATTTTCTCCTTCTTTCAATTGGCCCAGTACCCATTAAATCGCCATTTTCCTAAATCCAGACTGTTCCAATATAATCAATTTATTTGTTGCCAAGTAACTTTCTGACTGTTTTTGAACGTTTTTTCTAAAACCTTTTCACATACCTATAAGCAATATTTATTGATCTGAATTTATTTATTATGTCAACCGAAGTATCACCCCAATTATTCCAGTTGTCTAATGGAATTATTGTCCCGTTTTTTCTTCATGTTTTTACAGATATCTTTCACTTTATTATACTCAACCCTTCTAAAAATAAAGTCATAGTCTACTTCTGTAATCATGTCCGAATATGTTTTATAAGGTATGAATTCTTATATGATCCGAACGCTTTGAATAAAGTATGTAGTTTCTCTACCATTTCACCAGGCTGCTGGGATTTCCTCTATTTCAGGTTCAACTTCAGTGGCAACCCTGAAACACAATCACATCGATTGTAAAAAGCCGATTCTCCAGTCTAGCTAGCATCGGTCTTCCGTAAATATGATTCTTTTAGTATGCGCGTCTTACGTCTTAGTAAAGGCGGTCACCGAAAAATGGCTTGGGGGTCCACCGGTCGATCGCGATCGACTTAATGCCCATCCCTGCTATAGAAGCTCTATCATCATTTTATAAAACTGTAACAGTAATCGGGAAAAAGCACTATAGTAGAGTTGCATCGCCTTCGGAAGTATATCCGAAATGTTTAATGATTTTTTCATCTTCCGAAGAGTAAGTAGGAAGCAATAGAAGAAATACACGTTCTCTCCTTTTATATCTCACAGGTACTAATTTGGATTTAATACTAGTCAGTTCATATAAATGTGGTTTTCGGCACAATTACATACGTTCAAATGAGATGATTTTATTGGAAATTTAAAAGCTTATGTAATTGATATAAGGCCATAACCGTAAATTATTTCATTTTTGTTTGTTAAAAACTATTGGTTTTGGAATTGTTCTGCATTTAGTATAAAGCCATTCATTTTTATTTTGTAAAAAAAGTTTTCGCATTGGTGTAATGTATTTTTTAATTCGACGCCGGCATTTTTCTTCCTAATTTTCAATAGCTTTTATATTATTATTCTTAATTTGTTTATTAACTTTGTTTAATTCACCAAATCGTTTAGCTGCTCGCGCTAATGGATAAGAACCATTTCTTGTCAATCGTTTAATTTGAAATAGTACATTTTTTCGAATGGATAGGAACTAAATTTTGGAAGTACCCCAAACTTGCGAGCCTTATCTACCAATTGTATTAAGTTGTGTACAGTATGTGTAATACCATATAAATTAACATACTTTTCAACAAAATCGTATAATAGCAACTGTGCTAAATTAAGATTTTTCAAACGGTCACCTTATGAACAAATAGTAAATGCGCAAAAAAATTGGAGGAAATGTGTTGACAAATAATCTTTCAAATTGACAATACTTAAATAGTATAAAAATGTGCGATACTCCAGTCCGTTCTAATTCGATAGCTCATCCAATCTACATACTTCATGAAGACTCTCTTTTGGCATTTTAGAAGCTCGTAAAGTATTTGTGATTGATGCCAATTGACCAACATACTGAAAACCCCAAATTAGCATTATTAAATCCAGTTTACTATTTTTTCATTATGCCCAGATCAATTAAATGCAATGAATCGGCAACAGCAAATTGTTCAATCATATCCATTGGTAATTCCCCAACAAGTGAATTGAATTTATTATTTAAATCTACATTTGGTGACCGAAATCCATCATCAGTTCTTTTTGGACAATCTAAACGAGGAAAGACTGTACAACGACTATCCCAATTATATTCACTAACTGTAGTGTATTTTTACACCAAACTGACTTTTGAAGTAAGAAACACTTCAAAATTTATACTTTATACTTGGATTTATTAAATTGAAAATTAAAGTACCCTTTAAAAATGATCTTGCAGGCGAGTCGGAAATAAATCACCGAATATTTACACAGGGTTTCTGTCCGTTAATGGAAATTCCGTTCCTTTAATTCATCTACAAAATTCTTAAAAATCTGCCACATTCGGGAGTTTGCCAATGCCTCTATAAATATCAATGATCATAATTTTACATTCTGGCATATTATGAATATTAGCCAATATCGGTCAGAATTCAACTTTAGAGCTTCTGAATAGAGGTAATCCATCGATATTTATTTATTTCAAATATCTGTAGATTCATTAATATTAAAGAAGAAATTCTGCAAACAGATTTTTAATCCTTGATTCCTTCACATTCCATTATCTTCTATTAATTTAAAATTGCACACTTCTGAGATTTCTAGCAAACAAAGTTTGTAGATCCAATGGTAATTTCCGTAATATATATTTCAAATTTGGTAATAATGCTTTGAGGGCAATATGTCTTATGTTAATGCTCATAATTTTAACTGTTAGCTCAAATCAAATTTCGTTTCAATTGTATTCGAAAACATTTCATCATCACCATGGTCAATAAAATATTCATTACAATTATCATCATTTTCCTCATTAAATTATTTATATTTCACCACCTAGACTTTAATATTTCCTTATATATTTGAGCGGTTATTTTCCATTAATTTTTCTGGTTGTAAACGTTGTAAGTGAGTATAACTATGATCAAGTAAAGAATAAGTTTTTATTAACTTATTGACATCACTAAGCTGCACAGAGCTACCCGAACTTTTTGGAAATATTCTACATTTTTGGGCACCTTTTGATAGTCCACCAAGTCCTAAACGATGTTTCCGCAAACATCTAAAATATGTTTCACTGCGTTTAAATTGTTTCCACTTTTCTATATCCATATTTGAAACAGCAGTTTGGCTAAACTAAGCTAAACACTACGTCCTTTTACATATTTTGATCAAAAGGCTTTATACAATAACGAACTAAGCATTATAAATTGACATAGGCTATGGTTTTATAAGAATATCACGGTAAACCCTTATAGTGCTATTCTTATAAAGCCCTAAGCTTTCTAAAATTATAAACCTTAGGCCTGTATAAGCACAACACTATAAACACTTATAGCGCTATGCATAAAAAATGCAAAGCTCTATAATTTTATAAAGCTTAACGCTTTAAAAGAGTAGCATTATGAAAGCTTACAGGCGCTATTCTTATACAGGCTTCAGCTTTATACAACTATAAAGCTTATGCTTTATAGAAACAGCATTTTAAGCGCTCTAAGTGTTATTTGTATAAAGCCTTCAGCTTTATAGCTTATAAAGCAGAATTACCCTTAATAAAGTCTTTAGAAAGCTACTTTTTCAATTATAAAGCCTACAGCACTAAAAATTGTTACTTGGGATAAGAAATCTATTTATATACGACCTTAAATAAAGGATTTAAATAAATGTTGTAAGTAGAAATGATCTGCAGGTATTAAATATTACTTTTAGGCATTGGCGTAACTTGAATTTATGTCTGGGGGGGGGGGGTGTCCAGGTCCCGCAAATTTTGTACATAGGCTTGCTTTAACAAACATTTTGCTTGCGAAGTATACTAGCTCATGGGTAATCCCAGCTATTGAGAGACATGTGTTATCCTTTGCTAATAATACCTAGAGCCAATGAAATTGTGTAGACTTAAAAAGATTCTTAGACTCTATAACTTACAGCACCCGAAAAAAACATAATCTGAATTTTAAAACATAATTTCCGCTAAAGTAAATTCTGAACACAAAACTTCATAAAATAATTCGCAGTTTACAAGTCCAGAAATCGCTTCATTACATTTTTAATATGTAATCTTGCCCGCTTCCAA